>JADBJO010008089.1:20000-25000 GCA_016801955.1 Conus betulinus | reverse complement strand
TGCAGGTATAACACGCAGGTATAACTGCATTGTGTAAGAGCGTGGAGATGTAATGCGTGACACATCCCGCTGTGGACCAGCAGTACACTAGGAGCAGCCCTGGAACAAACCTTGGTGTGCGTGTGTGTGTGTAGCAGTGCTGGCAGTGGCCTGGTGAACGATGAGTCTGGCCACGTCGTTGAAGAAGCTGGGCGGCTTTATCTTTGATCGCATCTTCCCAGGTACGGCAGGACCGGCCACTTACGCGGACACCTGTGTGCTGTCCGTGCCCTCCGTCCCTTTGCTGTTCACCTATGTGCTGTCCGTGTCCTCCGACCCTTTGCTGTTCACCTGTGTGCTGTCCGTGTCCTCCGTCCCTTTGCTGTTCACCTGTGTGCTGTCCGTGTCCTCCGTCCCTTTGCTGTTCACCTATGTGCTGTCCGTGTCCTCCGTCCCTTTGCTGTTCACCTGTGTGCTGTCCTCCGTCCCTTTGCTGTTCACCTGTGTGCTGTCCTCCGTCCCTTTGCTGTTCACCTGTGTGCTGTCCTCCGTCCCTTTGCTGTTGTGTGCTGTCCTCCGTCCCTTTGCTGTTCACCTGTGTGCTGTCCTCCGTCCCTTTGCTGTTCACCTGTGTGCTGTCCTCCGTCCCTTTGCTGTTCACCTTTGTCCTCCGTCCCTGTCCTCCCGTCCTTTGCTGTTCACCTGTGTGCTGTCTGTGTCCTCCGTCCCTTTGCTGTTCACCTGTGTGCTGTCGTGTCCTCCGTCCTTTTTGCTGTTCACCTGTTGCTGTTCGTCCCTGTGTGTGTCTGTCGTGTCCTCCGTCCCTTTGCTGTTCACCTGTGTGCTGTCCGTGTCCTCCGTCCCTTTGCTGTTCCTGTGTGCTGTTTCCTCCGTCCCTTTGCTGTTCACCTGTGTGCTGTCCTCCGTCCCTTTGCTGTTCACCTGTGTGCTGTCCTCCCGTCCCTTTGCTGTCACCTATGTGCTGTCCTCCGTCCCTTTGCTGTTCACCTGTGTGCTGTCCGTGTCCTCCGTCCCTTTGCTGTTCACCTGTGTGCTGTCCGTGTCCTCCGTCCCTTTGCCGTTCACCCTGTGCTGTTCTCCTCCGTCCCTGTGCTGTAAACCTGTCTGTGTCCTCCGTCCTTTGCTGTTCACCTGTGTGCTGTCCTCCGTCCCTTTGCTGTTCACCTGTGTGCTGTCCGTCCTCCGTCCCTTTGCTGTTCACCTATGTGCTGTCCTCCGTCCCTTTGCTGTTCACCTGTGTGCTGTCCTCCGTCCCTTTGCTGTTCACCTGTGTGCTGTCCTCCTCCGTCCCTTTGCTGTTCACCTGTGTGCTGTCCGTGTCCTCCGTCCCTTTGCTGTTCACCTGTGTGCTGTCCTCCGTCCCTTTGCCGTCCCTTTGCTGTTCACACCTGTGTGCTGTCCGTGTCCTCCGTCCCTTTGCTGTTCACCTGTGTGCTGTTCCTCCGTCCCTTTGCTGTTCACCTGTGTGTCCTGTCCGTCCCTTTGCTGTTCACCTGTGTGCTGTCCTCCGTCCCTTTCTGTTCCCTTTGCTGTTCACCTCCCTGTGCTGTCACCTGTGTGTGTGTCCATCGTCCCTTTGCTGTTCACCTGTGTGCTGTCCTCCGTCCCTTTGCTGTTCACCTGTGTGCTGTCCTCCGTCCCTTTGCTGTTCACCTGTGTGCTGTCCTCTGTCTCTTTGCTGTTCACCTATGTGCTGTCCTCTGTCTCTTTGCTGTTCACCTGTGTGCTGTCCTCCGTCCCTTTGCTGTTCACCTGTGTGCTGTCCTCTGTCTCTTTGCTGTTCACCTGTGTGCTGTCCTCTGTCTCTTTGCTGTTCACCTGTTGCTGTCCTCCGTCCCTTTGCTGTTCACCTGTGTGCTGTCCTCTGTCCCTTTGCTGTTCACCTGTGTGCTGTCCTCCGTCCCTTTGCTGTTCACCTGTGTGCTGTCCGTGTCCTCCGTCCCTTTGCTGTTCACCTGTGTGCTGTCCTCTGTCTCTTTGCTGTTCACCTGTGTGCTGTCCCTGTTTTCCGTCCCTTTGCTGTTCACCTGTGTGCTGTCCTCCGTCCCTTTGCTGTTCACACCTGTGTGCTGTCCCTGTTTTCCGTCTCTTTGCTGTTCACCTGTGTGCTGTCCTCCGTCCCTTTGCTGTTCACTTGTGTGCTGTCCGTGTCCTCCGTCCCTTTGTCTGTTCACCTGTGTCACCTGTGTGCTGTCCTCCGTCCCTTTGCTGTTCACCTGTGTGCTGTCCTCTGTCTCTTTGCTGTTCACCTGTGTGCTGTCCCTGTTTTCCGTCCCTTTGCTGTTCACCTGTGTGCTGTCCTCCGTCCCTTTGCTGTTCACCTGTGTGCTGTCCTCCGTCCCTTTGCTGTTCACCTGTGTGCTGTCCCTGTTTTCCGTCTCTTTGCTGTTCACCTGTGTGCTGTCCTCCGTCCCTTTGCTGTTCACCTGTGTGCTGTCCTCTGTCTCTTTGCTGTTCACCTGTGTGCTGTCCTCCGTCCCTTTGCTGTTCACACCTGTGTGCTGTCCTCCGTCCCTTTGCTGTTCACCTGTGTGCTGTCCCTGTTTTCCGTCCCTTTGCTGTTCACCTGTGTGCTGTCCTCCGTCCCTTTGCTGTTCACCTGTGGGGCGCCATTCTCTGTCTCCATCTCTGTCTGTGTGTTCACGTGTCTGTCTGTCTGTTTCTCAGTATGTTTGTCTCTTTCCCTTCTTCCTTCCTTCCTCCTCTTGTCTGTCTGTCTGTCTGTGTGTGTATCTGTGTGTCTGCCTTTCTCTGTCTGTCTGCCTGTCTGTCTCTTTGTTTGCCTGTCTGTCTGTCTGCCTGTCTCTCTCTCTCACTCTCTCTCTTTCTCTCACTCTCTGCGCCATTCTAAAAATGTTTCCTTGTCTTGCAGTTTCTTTCCTCTTGTTCTCTAGGCTCTTGTAGAGGGGGAAGGCGAGGGAGGATACGATGGAGTGAAGGTGGGGGGTGGGGGGTGTACACTTAAATCAACGCACAGGTTTGTATGGCCAATATCTTTGCTGTGACTGCTTTTGACGTGTATGTCGGTTGTTGGTAATTAACAAAACAAAACAAAACGAAACAACCGCAGCAGCAACAATAACAGTCATGGCGGAGGAGAGAGCGATTGTGGTCAGGTGGGCGTGGAATGTGAGACAGTGGCGATGGAGGGCTGGAGATTTGATCGGGAGCGGGGGATGGGTGGGGATTGAGATGATGGTTAACGGTTTCAGAAGAACTGCAGTTGTGTGTCCTCCTCTTTTGAATCTTTCCTGCAGCTCCTTTTCCCGCCACATCCCCTTCATTTTCGTTCGAGGGACGCAGCTATCGGGGCCCATTTTTCTCCGACATAAGGACATCAATAGGTTAGCTGCCATGTTATTGGTTGAGGTGTGCATGTACATACTGTCTTTCTTTGTTTCCGAATGGGACTGTATCTATTCCATACATGTTGACAGCCCTGCAAAGGCTGTGTGTGGTCTGTTGGGTTGTAAAGTCAACACTAAACCAGCTGTTGACAGCCCTGCAAAGGCTCTGTGTGGTCTGTTGGGTTGTAAAGTCAACACTAAACCAGCTGTTGACAGCCCTGCAAAGGCTCTATGTGGTCTCTTGGGTTGTAAAGTCAACACTAAACCACATCAAGATCAATCGGTTGTGCGGTCCAGGGAGAGACCGTTTTGAATTTCCCCTTTTTGATTTAAATCCTGATGTTTATAAGAACCATCCTCCGATGTCTACAGTGCTGCATGCTCGGATGCATTAGTGTTTCTGGACATGTTCCGGGGAAAAAAATTCAGAAGATAAAGCGTTTTTTTTTCCATTTTTTTTCCTTTGCAAAAAGAGTGACCTTTTCTCATTTTTACTGTTGGCTAAGCAAACTAACCTGCAATGTCAAATATTTGATTTGAAACACAAGCCAGGATAAGGACCATGATATTTATTGACTGTCTGCATCGTTTCACACCCAGGTTTTCTCTCTGACTGAACTGTTCAGCTGATTGATTGGGCTGAATTGCTTTGGGCATGCCTACCATTGCTATCCATGTCTCCTATGAAAACGGCGGGGTCACTCTCGCCGGACGTAAACTCTAACACAGATTATCTCCCTTGCAAATTCCGAAAAATCGTCGATTTGGTACACTGCATTCAAAATATTGATTATTGATTAAACTGCTTATATTCAATCCAAAAGTGATGTAACTAATGGACATGACAAGTTGACGACTGCTGAAGACGATAAAGTTGATAATGACGATGAGGGCGAGTGTTGTGTTGATGGTAATGGTGATGGCTTTGTGTGTGTTTCAGATGAAAGAGAAGATATACAGAAGAAGACGTTCACCAAATGGATCAACTCACAGTTGTCAAAGGTAGGCTTCCACACTCCTTTCCCAGCCCTCTATCTCACTCTGTCCGTCTCTGTCTGTCAGACTGTCTGTCTGTCTACCCGTCTGTGTCTGTCTTGGTTTATCGCAGTGTCTGTCTGTCGACATCGTTTAGTTTGTTTGTCTGTATGTCTGTCTGTTTGTCTCCGTCCATCTGTATGCCTCCCTATGTCTCACTCTTGCTCAACTTTTACTCTTGAGAATAAGGACTCTCTCTCTCTCTCTCTCTCTCTCTCTCTCTCTCTCTCTCTCTCTCTCTCTCTCTCTCTCTCTCTCTCTCTCTGCGCAAGATTTTTTTTTATGGTATTAAAATACCTAATACACTTGTGATTGATAGAAGTGGACAATGCGAGCACACACACACACACACACACACACACACACACACACACACACACACACACACACACACACACACACACACACACAAAACAAGCAGCACCATGATTTACGAAATGGTATTGCCATGAGCCCTTCTGACGGTAAAATGGAGAAGTATGACAGCACCTGCATGTGGCAGACACGTTACACAGTGGACAATGTACAGTGTTGCTGGGTGATGGCGTATCAATCTGTCATCAACACCTACACAACATCAACCCATAGACACGTTACACAGTGGACAATGTACTGTGT
>JADBJO010008089.1:0-7500 GCA_016801955.1 Conus betulinus | reverse complement strand
GGAGGGCTGTGTGTCTTTTTTCCCAGTAAAGCCAAAGGTCTGAGACTGTCACGGAGGGCTGTGTTTTTTTCCCAGTAAAGCCAAAGGTTTGAGACTGTCACGGAGGGCTGTGTTTTTTCCCAGTAAAGCCAAAGGTCTGAGACTGTCACGGGTGGCTGTGTGTTTCAGTAAAGGATGTCATGCGTGACGTGGCCGGTGATCTCCGACAGACCAACCTGGAGAGGACGCTGCTTACCTGGTGCCAGACCAACACAGCAGGGTGAGTCTTTGACCTGTGAGATATCTGATAGCACCTTACACCTCACCTGGTGCCAGACCAACACAGCGGGGTGAATCTTTGACCTGTGAACTGTCTAGATGACCTCACCTGGTGCCAGGCGCACAGAGCGGGATGTGTCTTTTACCTGAAAGAGAGTTGATAAGGCTTCACATGGAACCAGACACACACAGCAAGGTCAGATAGTCTTTGATCTGTCAGACATCTGACATTACCACATCTGGTGCCAGACCAACCCAGTGGGTCAATATACCTGTCACACATCTGACCTGGCGCCCTCTGGTGCCGACCCATGTGCTGGGGTCAGTATGTGACCTGTGAGGGCCACTGCGGTCGGCTGGGCCACAAACAAGGAGAAGTGATGGTTGCTTTAGCCGATACCAAAGCCGGCTGACTACTCAGTGCTTTTGTTGTGTTCCATGACAAGTCATGGCTGTTCTACAACAGTTGTGCTCCATGACAGGTCACAGCTGGTCTAAAACAAAGATCACGACTCAGACGTGTGCGCCCAGAGATTGCCCTGTACTGATTCATGCACTTTTTTAATTTCTTGGTTGATTCATTGATTGATTAATTGACTGATTGATTGACTGGTGGATTGATTGATTGGTTGATCGATTAATTTTAGTATTGTTCTTTTTTTCATTTCTGTTTTTATCAATCCAGCAGTCCAATGGTTTAGTGTATGGGTACGGAGCTGACCATCATGACATCAGTCCATTCGTGGGCTGGAATTGTTACGGACTAAAAACCTTCTCTGCTCATTCAACAGACAGTGGGGGCCTGATTCAGCTCAGGAAAGAGAAGGCGGCAGAAGGAAGGTGGTGGGCTTCGCCTTCCATAATGCCATGCCGGGGCCACGATGAATCTCCGACAGTTCACTGTACCTAGGACCATGAAGATATTGGCCGTGAACTGTACTTATGGTGCATGTGTACTGTATGGCTGTGTGTATAGCAGACACGGACTGGCCATGAAGTTATTAGCCATGAACTGTACTTATGGTGGATGTGTACTGTATGGCTGTGTGTATAGCAGACACGGACTGGCCATGAAGTTATT
Source organism: Conus betulinus (assembly GCA_016801955.1). Taxonomy (NCBI): domain Eukaryota; kingdom Metazoa; phylum Mollusca; class Gastropoda; order Neogastropoda; family Conidae; genus Conus; species Conus betulinus. The sequence goes on along the minus strand of JADBJO010008089.1, from coordinate 6,161 downwards.
AGCCATGAACTGTACTTATGGTGGATGTGTACAGGATAGCTGTGTGTATAGCAGACACGGACCCGTCGTCCGTACGCTGCGCGTCCGGGAGGAAAAACCCTGCTCCGGTTCATCTCTTTTCCACCTTACTGGCGACGGCCAAAGCCGTGCATAGTGCACCCGGCCTGACCCGCGAGAAAAGAGCCGTGATTTGGCCGGTCGCGCAAACCGTACTTTTGCCGGCCGTCCGGATGAAGGGACCGAACTCTTCCTCTGATTTTTTTTTTCACTTGTTATCTTTCTTTCTAACATGGACGACGAAAAACGAAAAACTCATCGCTGCGGTGAGCTTCAGATCATTTATCTATACAAAAAGTGAGAAGAATAGTGCCACAAGAGATATTCCCTCCGCTGCTTGGGATAACACAGCACGAGAGGTGGGAGAAAGAAGTAAAAATGTTATCTTCTTTTTTCCCACCAAATGAACAAAGTTACAAACACACCTTCAACTTTAGATCCAATACTGTTCGTATCAACAAAAAGTGCCAGTCACGGATGTTTTTTTTTTACAAACATTGTGTGAGGCAGCCGGCTCCGTCCGGGTCTACCATGCAGGGTTCCCAGGACCCGGACAGCCGGATGGGGCACAGCCTTGCAACGCACGACCGGGTCCGGGCCCACTATGCACGTGGCCTGTGTCTGTGTGTCAGGTGTTGAGGGCGGTGTGTGTGTGGTGGGCAGTAGGCTATGTCTGTGTGTCAGGTGTTGAGGGTGGTGTGTGTGTGTGGTGGGCAGTAGGCTATGTCTGTGTGTCAGGTGTTGAGGGTGGTGTGTGTGTGGTGGGCAGTAGGCTATGTCTGTGTATCAGGTGTTGAGGGTGGGTGGTGTGTGTGTGGTGGGCGGTAGCCTATGTCTGTGTATCAGGTGTTGAGGGTGTTGTGTGTGTGGTGGGCAGGTACCAGGGCGTGCTTATCACCATTTCACCACCAGCTGGAGGGACGGGCTGGCCTTCAACGCCCTGCTCCATCACTTCAGGTACCCCACTCTTGGACCCAGCCACGTTGGCTGATGTCTGTCTGTGTGTCGCTGCCTGTCTGTCTGTCTGTCTCTGTGTGTCTTTGTCGTCGTCTGTCCGTCTCTCTGTCTGTCTGTCTGTAACTCTCTCTCTCTCTCTCTCTCTCTCTCTCTCTCTCTCTCTCTCTCTCTCTCTCTCTCTCTCTCGTGTGCTTGGTCCTTTCTCCCTCATTTCAGTATTCAATGCGCAAACATTGCACTGAGAAAGGAAAGGGATTCGTGTTGACAATGACGGAGAGAACACCATAGTGATAAAGAGGCTGTTTCACCCCACACCTGGCCTGTACTGTATGGAACATTTTGATGATTCAAAGCTGGAACCAAGAAGGTTAGATCAAATCTCCTTGGCTGGAACAGTGGGAGATGTTTAAGCCACAACACACAGTGTAAAGCTGGAATAAATGATGGTGTAAATCTGGGACGTTCGTGATACAAAACTGGAACAGGTGATGGAATAAAAGCTTGAATATGTGTTAATGTAAAGATAGCGCCTTTGGTGATATAAAGTAGCGCTTTGGTGATATAAAGTAGCGCCTTTGGTGATATAAAGCTCGATTATTGGAGTATGTACACCTGGAACATGTAATGTCATAGAGCTGGAAAATTTGGTAAGATGAACATAGATCGATTGGTTTTGTTCACGTGGAACATGTGATACTATACAGCTGGAATATGGGGTGATATAAACCTGGAATACATGATTATGTAAAGCTGTAACATATGGTGATATAAATCCAGAATATGTGGTGATATGAATCTAGAACATGTGGTGATATAAATCCAGAACAGGTGGTGATATGAATCTAGAACATGTGGTAATATAAATCTAGAATATGTGGTGATATGAATCTAGAACATATGGTCATATTAATCTGGAACATGTGATATAAATCTAGAGCATGTGGTAATATAAATCTAGAAATGGAAAGAAGGAAGGAAGTCAGGAAATGGAGTGAACGATATTGGACGATACTGACTGGATGACACGGGAAACGACTGAATGAAGCGCCAGCTGGCAGCTCTTCAGTCGGCACTACCCAGGTAGGCAGCCCGTGGTGTAAACGTGTGTGGATTGTAATGCGCCTAGAGTTTGGTCTCCAGGCAAGGATAGGCGCTATAAAAGTATTCATAATAATGAATATGATAATAGTATAAATCTGGAACGTGTGGTGATATAAAGCAGGAATATATGGTGATATAAAGCAGGAACACACGGCAACATAAATCTAGAACATGTGGTGATACGAATCTTAAACATTTGGTGATATTAATCTGGAACATGTAGTGATATAGGAGTTAGACACGTGGTGATATTAATCTGGAACATGTAGTGATATAGGAGTTAGACACGTGGTGATATTAATCTGGAACATGTGATGATATAGGAGGTAGACACGTGGTGATGTTAATCTGGAACATGTGATGATATAGGAGGTAGACACGTGGTGATATTAATCTGGAACATGTGATGATATAGGAGGTAGACACGTGGTGATATTAATCTGGAACATGTAGTGATATAGGAGGTAGACACGTGGTGATATTAATCTGGAACATGTGTGATATAGGAGGTAGACACGTGGTGATATTAATCTGGAACATGTGGTGATATAGGAGTTAGACACGTGGTGATATTAATCTGAACATGTAGTGATATAGGAGTTAGACACGTGATGATATTGATCTGGAACATGTAGTGATACAGGAGTTTAGACACGTGGTGAAGTTAATCTAGGACATGTGGTGATATCAGACTGGAACATGTGGTGATACAAAACTGTCAGTGTGATGACGTCAAGCTGTCAATGTGATGACGTGAAGCTGTCAAAGTGATGACCTCAAGCTGTCAATGTGATTACGTTAAGCTGGCAATGTGATGACGTGTAGCTGTCAACGTGATGACGTGAAGCTTCAGTGTGATGACGTGAAGTCGTGATGACGCGAAGCTGTCAAAGCGATGACGTCAAGCTGTCAATGTGATGACGTGAATCTGTCAATGTGATGACGTGAAGTCGTGATGACGTCAAGCTGTCAATGTGATGACGTGAAGTCGTGATGACGTCAAGCTGTCAGTGTGATGGCGTGAAGCTGTCAGTGTGATGACGTGAAGTCGTGGTGAAGTGTAGCAGTCAACGTGATGACGTCAAGCTGTCAATGTGATGACCTGAAGTCGGGATGACGTGTAGCTGTCAACGTGATGACGTCAAGCTGTCAATGTGATGACCTGAAGTCGGGATGACGTGTAGCTGTCAACGTGATGACGTCAAGCTGTCAATGTGATGATGTGAAGCTGTCAATATGATGGCGTGAAGTCGTGATGACGTCAAGCTGTGTGTGATTGCAGACCTGACCTGTTTTCGCTACGACAGTCTGCTGACCAAGGACAGCGAGAGCCGGCTGAACCACGCCTTCCTTGTGGCGGAGGAACGCCTGGGCATCGCCAGACTGCTGGATGCTGAAGGTGGGTGCATCAGTCCTCGCCACATACCCCGGGTAGAATGGGCTTGACCCCCTTACTCTTATATGGCAGGGCTCGGCTGATTAAGCTTCTGCGTTAATACCTGTGTTTTAAAAAATACCACTTCTTGTGAGGTGGAGATTAGTAGGCGTGTGTGTGTGTGTGTGTGTGTGTGTGTGTGTGTGTGTGTGTGTGTGTGCGTGCGTGCGTGCGTGCGTGCGTGCGTGCGTGCGTGCGTGCGTGCGTGCGTGCGGGGTGCGTGTGTGTGCGTGCGTGTCCCTTCATCATCTGCAATGACAGCAATGTTCATGAGATGACGATTATCATACTAGACTTCTACAATCAATAATAAAACGGTTTTTGTTTGTTTTTGTTTTTTTCATCGTATGATTATGAGACTTCAGCAATCAACAGTCATCAAAGTGCCTATAAAATTATACAGAAGCAGACTTGGAGACAGAGAAACCAAAAAACAAGCACTACAAATAAGATATCTTAGGAGGAGTATTTTAACCACCAGTTAAAGTATGGAATGTTGATCAGATGCCAGCTGACAGTATATAACTCAGGAAGTTCATCTTATCGATCAGCCATGAGCGGATCTGACACTGTGGCACTGGCCAGGTTGTTGCTAAGGCCGTTGGTTTCAACAACCGCTCAAACTGTCATGGATCATGTGAGGGACTTTGGGGTTCCACAGCCTCTCAAACTGTGATGGATCATGTGAGGGACTTTTGGGTTCCACCATCTCAAAAACTGTCATGGGTCATGGTCTGATGGACTTTTGGGTTCCACAGTCTCTCTGTCATGGATCATGTGAGGGACTTTTGGGTTCCACAACCTCTCAAACTGTCATGGGTCAGGGTCTGATGGACTTTTGGGTTCCACAACCTCTCTAACTGTCATGGATCATGGTCTGAGAGAATTTTGGGTTCCACAGCCTATCAAACTGCCTGGTCTGAGGACTTTTGGGTTCCACAACCTCTCAAACTGTCATGGGTCATGGTCTGAGGGACTTTTGGGTTCCACAACCTCTCAAACTGTCATGAGTCATGGTCTGAGGGACTTTTGGGTTCCACAACCTCTCAAACTGTCGTGGTCTGAGGGACTTTTGGGTTCCACAACCTCTCAAACTGCCATGGTCTGAGGGACCTTTTGGGTTCTACAACCTCTCAAACTCTTGGGTTCTACAACTTTTCAAACTGCCATGGTCTTAGGGACTTATGGGTTCCACAACCACTGAAACTGCCATGGTCTGAGGGACTTTTGGGATCCACAACCTCTCAAACTGCCATGGTCTGAGGGACTTTTGGGATCCACACCTCTTAAAAACTGTCATGGTCTGAGGGACTTTTGGATTCCACAACCTCTCAAACTGTCATGCGTTATGGTCTGAGGGACCTTTTAGTTCCACAACCTTCAGACTGTCAGGGATCATGATCTGAGGGACTTTTGGATTCCACAACCTCTCAAACTGTCATGGATCATGTGAGGGCGTTTTGGGTTCCATTACCTCTCAAACTGTCATGGATCATATGAGGGACTTTTGGTTTCCACAACCTCTCAGATTGTCATGGATCATGTTAGGGGACTTTTGGGTTCCACTGCCTCTCAAACTGTCATGGATCAGTGAGGGACTTTTGGGTTCCACTGCCTCTTAGACTTATGGATCATGTGAGGACTTTTTGGGTTCCACAGCCTCTCAAACTGTCATGGATCAGGTGAGGGACTTTTGGGTTCCACAACCTCTCAAAGTGTCATGGATCATGTGAGGGACTCTTGGGTTCCACAAACCTCTCAAACTGTCATGGGTCATGTGAGGGACTTTTGGGTTCCACAACCTCTCAAACTGTCACGGGTCATATGAGGGACTTTTGGGTTCTACAACAATCTCAAACTGTCAGGGGTCATGGTCTGACTGAGGGACTTTTTTGGGTTCCACAACCTCTCAAACTGTCATGGATCTTGTGAGGGACTTTTGGGTTCCACAACCTGTCAAACTGGCTTGGATCATGCGAGGGACTTTTGGGTTCCGCGACCTCTCAGACTGTCATGGATCATGGTCTGAGGGACTTTTGGGTTCCACAACCTCAAAAACTATCGTGGTTCAAGTGAGGGACTTTTGGGTTCCACAGCCTCTCAAACTGTCATGGCCTGAGGGATTTTTGGGAACCACAACCTCTCAAACTGTCATGGATCATGTGAAGGACTTTTGATTCCACAACCTCTCAGACTGTCATGGTCTGAGGGACTTTTGTATTCCCCACCTTTCAGACTGTCATGGATCATGTGAGGACTTTTGGGTTCCACAACCTCTCAAACTGTCATGGATCATGTGAGGGACTTTTGGGTTCCACAACCTCTCAAACTGGCATGGGTCATGGTCTGAGGGACATTTGGGTTCCACAACCTCTCAAACTGTCATGGATCATGTGAGGGACTTTTGGGTTCCACAACCTCTCAGACTGTCATGGTCTGAGGGACTTTTGTATTCCCCACCTTTCAGACTGTCATGGATCATGGTCTGAGGGACATTTGTGTTCCACAACCTCTCAAACTGGCATGGGTCATGGTCTGAGGGACATTTGGGTTCCACAACCTCTCAAACTGGCATGGATCATGTGAGCGACTTTTGGGTTCCACAACCTCT
>JADBJO010008088.1:92729-101693 GCA_016801955.1 Conus betulinus | reverse complement strand
TCACACCCACGCACACAACCATACCCTCCCCCCCCCCCCTTACACCCATTCGACCGACACCAACGCACACAACACCCATATACAAACACCCAACAAGGTTTTTAGAGAAACCATTATCAACAACATCAACACACAACAACAACAACAACAACAACAAAACAACCAACACAGGACACCACCTACTAGCCCCCTACTGACGACAATAATTGCGTAGTCGAGGAGCCGGCATGAGTGAGCTCTCCCTCCGGAGGGGCGCCACCACGTCCGTCCAACGACAGCCCCCATGGACTCGCCGATACCGGTGACCCCGACGGAACAAACCAAGGTCAAAGACGTGGACAGGACATCGAAAGTGAGGTCCATGAGAGCAAGGCAGGAAGGGCCACAGAATTTGAGACTTTTTCTATGCTGATCGATGAGAATGAGGATGATAAAGATGATGCTAAACGGATTTCCATTTCGGTCTGAGACTACATGACAGAGCTGTACTCTACGCTTCCTTTCATAATATATCCCAGCGTCAACCAGGCCCGAGAATTGCAGACACCTGCAGTGTTAATCAGGGAATTTGAGCAATACCCTCAGTGACGCATCCATTTAGTGGATGAAACTCGACTGTATGGTCCCAGTCTTCCCAGCTGAGCCCGTAGCAAACTCCACTCTGGGTAGGAGCCGGTCGGGAAGAAAAATCCCACATGACTCTGATGGTCCATCCGGGTTTTTGATCTGCATAATTCTTTGCCACGGTCAGCACTTACGTGACTGACAATACTTGTGTAACTAAACAGTGGAGCTAGCTGGCCACTTTGACTGTTGACACGTTGTAACCTCCCTTGTTTCCTTAAACGGAGCCTCATACACAGGCTCAAAAGATTTCCCCTAATGTGTACAACTCTTTATACAACAAGTTCAGTTTTTTTTTAAAATAATTTATTTCCTTACAATTCTTTCTCATCATTTCACTTATCTACCCTCCACTGGCTGCCAGGGGGTGACATTTGGAAAATGTGTTTGGATTTTGGTGGTGAGAATATTACAAAACCATAGACTGTAGGGTATCTCCATTGATGCAAAAGGGAGGAGTGACACGATTAGTCGTGCCCCACTGATGAGTTCGAATCAGAGGACGAAAGGCCTTCAGGCAGGTACTATGAATGGTTGTATATTCAAGACGGACTATGATGATCATCTATATGCGACTTGTGAAGGATTTTTATACATATTATCCCACATCCTCTTTGTTAATGTACGTTTTTCTCTCTCTCACAACGTACTCCTATTTGTGTGTGTGTGTGTGTGTGTGTTTGTGTGGTGTGTGTGTGTGTGTGTGTGTGGGTGTCTTTTGCCAATCATTGTCGTATTGACAGAGAGGAATTATTAGCCTGCACTTGTTTTTCTCCACGAATAATTTGTTTTCTACTATTATTTTTTTTTTCTTGGTGATGAAAGGGAATCTGAAAGAATAAATCACAATTTTTTTTCATGAACATATTACTTTCTCCTGCTCGAGTAAATGCTCTCTCTCTCTCTCTCTCTCTCTCTCTCTCTCTCTCTCTCTCCTCTCTCTCTCTCTCTCCTCAATATATATTCATGCCTATCTATTTGTCCGTCTTTCACTATCTGCTTACTTGTATTGGAGACGCACACAGCTTAGGTTATATATTACAACCATATGTGCATTTGAAAGGAGTTGATCACGACCAGAGTTCACGGTAATAATTCATTCATTTGCGCCATACTGATTTACACGGGCCAGAGACAGCAAGACCTTTATGCAATAAAACTGGTGACAGATCTGTGTCTGCTGTATGCTTATAAGCTTATATGGATGGAAACAAGCAGCCAAACAAGGATTTTTCCTTCGGCGTAGGCAGGCTGATACTCCTGCGAATACTCCCTGTGTAGGCAAACAAGGGTTAATCCCATCTACCCAACAAAGGGAGTAGAGTTTTGTGTGTAGTGCCGTTTTTTTTTTATCCCGCCGTTAAGGCAGCCATATTCCAACTTCGTGGAAGAAACAAGAATTTTAAAGCGTTTACTGTCAATGCAAAATTAGAATTCTTGTGATAAGTGGCTGATCGTTCTGGAATTGTTTTGTACATAGTAGTTTGTTCTTATATGAGAAGCCAGAGCGTGATGAATGTAAGTTTGCTTCTCCCAAACATAGGTTTATGTACATTCTCTTAGACAAGGCTTGTTGCGTTGATATTTGACACTACTCCCGTTTTCTTTTCAAAATTCATTCCATTTTCAGAGGATGCTTTTTAGGAACTTTCCTTCCCAGTGTCTCGTTTGAGTCGGTTCCCTCCCCCCCCTAACGCCAAATCATCTTAACCAACACTAGCATCAATTTCACCGTTAAAATCATGATAGTCATTGCGATCATCATTCCAGCTACTGTCTCTGTCATCACCTTCACAATGACATCATCATCATCATCATTGCCATCATAATCATCGCCAACATCATGGCTGACATCGTGGAAGGCTTGCTGATCAAACAGATCAAGGTGCAAGAGCTACAGTGTGGTATGATTGCAGGCCCAGTCAAAACGATCCCTCAAGAACAACAAGAGGTCCTCACCTGTTCCAGACACTGCAGAGGGTGATTGACTCTCTCTCTCTCTCTCTCTCTCTCTCTCTCTCTCCTCTCTCTCTCCTCTCTCTCTCTCTCTCTCTCTCCTCTCTCTCTCTCTCCTCTCTCCTCTCTCTCTCTCTCTCTCCTCTCTCCTCTCTCTCTCTTCTCTCTTCCTCTCTTCCTCTCTCTCTCTCTCTCTCTCTCTCTCTCTCCCCCCTCTCTCTCTCCCCCCTCGCTCTCTCTCTCTCTCTGGATCTTGTGTGTGTGTGTGTGTGTGTGTGTGTGTGTGTGTTGTGTGTGTGGTGTGTGTGTGCGGGCGTGCGTGCGGGCGTGTGTGTGTGTGTGTGTGTGTGTGTGTGTGTGTGTGTGTGTGTGTGTGTGTGTGTGGTGTGTGTGTGTGTCCCGCGCGCGTGCGCGCGCCCGTTGTGTGTGTGTGCGTGTGTGTGCACGCACGCGCGAACGCGCGGATTTATGCATGTATATGTGTACATGTGCGTGCTCGCGTGCATATATGGTGGCCTACATACGTACATGTATGAGTGTGTGCATGTGTCTGGTTGCATGTTTGAGACCATTTTGCGGAGTGGATTTTTCACTGTGTATTGTGGAATAAGTATCCTCATGATGAGGAAACGCGACATGGAGAGCTGTGTTGTATCAAAGCGAAAAAAAAAAAAAACGATAAAAAGGTGAAGAAAAAAAGAAAATTGTGGAAAGAAAAAAAGGAAGAAACATGGAAAAAAAAAAAAAAAAAAAAAAAAAAAGAAAGAAAGAAAAAGAAGAAAAAAGTACCTGAAGGGGAGGATGTCGTTCGTTATGTGTGCAGGTGCTGGTGTAAGGCCGAGCAGGTCTGCGTCCTTTACTAAAACACTAATATTGTTGTTGTTGTTGTTGCTGGTTGGTGGTGGTGGTGTTGGCGTTGGCGTTGTTATTTTTGTTTCATTCTTATTATGATTGTTATCATCATCATCATAATCATCATCATCATCATCGTCGTCGTCGGCGTCGTCGTCGTCGTCATTATCACCACCACCACCACCCCACCACCACCACCACCACCGCCATCATTATTATCATCACTATCATCATCGTCACCGTCCTTCTCACGACGACCAGTGCCCAAGCAGAGCAAGTTCAGGTACGAGACGGACCAGGTGTATGACTACAGCTACAAAGTTGGAGATGTCCACTTACATGTCCAGCGCCCCCTCACCGCTCGGTCAAACTGCTGCTGGAGGCCCTGGCCAGTGTGCACGTGCTGGACACGTGCGACATGCTACTGAAGGTAAGGGAGCTGGCGAGCTGTTGGCTGTGCCTAGAGGGTTGGGTGTTCACAGGTGAACTGCGCTCTTCTCGGGCACCAATGAAATGGAAGTTTTTTTATCGAATTTAGCCAAGCATGTATCCCGACACGAATGTCCGTCAGTAGTTTTTCTTCTTCGGGAGAACGCTAGCTTAATAGGGCGATAATAGTCCCCTTTCCCCCTAGGAAAACGGCTAATATTCTTAAGAAGAAAAACACATGGGATAAACTGTCATCCTGGGGGACCACAATGTTTTCCTAGAATGATAACTTGTTTTTTTTTTTCTCTGTTTTTTCCTGAGGATTAAAAATGTTTTCCCGATTTTGCTAAGGAAACACCTATTGGTGGTCTTGTCCCCAAGATTTACAACTGTTTCCCCTGTTTTTCGCGCGGAAGAACGCTTATGATCTTTGAGAAAAAAAACAGAAATAGGAATACATTTACGACCCCAATCATGTTTCCCCTGATATGATGTGTTTTTCCTCGCGTTAATGTATATTTTTCCTTCGAAAGCAAAAGTAACAGGTTAAGCTAGGTGCGCGCCCGCGCGCGCCGCCCGCACGCGCGTGTGTGTATGTGTGTGTATGTGCGTACATGCGTGCATGCTTCCGTGCTTGCGTGCGTGCGTGCGTGCGCGCGCGCTCCGAGCGCGTGCGTGTGTGTGCGTGTGCTCGCCCGCGCGTGTGTATATATATTGTGCGCGCGCGCCGCGCGCGCGCGTGGTGTGTGTGTGTGTGTGTGTGTGTGTGTGTGTGTGTGTGTGTGTGTGTGTGTGTGTGTGTGTGTGTGTGTGTGATGTGTCCCTTGTATGCGCTCTCATCTTTCATGCGCCTGTTGTCTTTCTTTCTTCTTTCATTTTCTGGGCAGAGGGCTTTCTCCTTTCTTTCTTTCCGCTTTCTTTCTTTCTTTCTTCCATGCTTTCTTCCTTTCCTTTCTTTCTTCCCTCCTTTCTTTCTTTCTTCCTTTTTCTTTCTCTTTCTTTCTTTCTTCTTTCCTTTCTTTCTTTTCTTTCCTTCCCTCTTTCTTTCTTTTTCTTCTTTCGTTTTTTTTTTTTTTTCTTCCTTTCGTCCTTCATTACTTTCGTTCCTACGTTCATTTCTTTCTTTTCTTCCTTCCTTCGTTCCTTTCTTTCTTTTTTCTTTCGGCTTTTTCTGCTTTCCTTACTTCCCTTCTTTCTTTCTTTCTTTCTTTTTTTCTCACAACTTTTCCTGTCTTTTTTTTTCCTTCCTTTCTTTTTTTCCCTTCATTCCTTTCTTCCCTTCTTTTTCTTTCTTTATCTGTTTCTTTCTCTCTTTCTTCTCTTTCTTTCGTTACTTCTTTCTCTCTTTCTGTCCTGTCCTCCGTCATTTCTTTTTCTACCTTCCATCGATTCATTCTCTTTCTCATTTTCAGCTTCGAGAAGTACCCTCATGGAGTCCGACTTGGACGGGAACTTGCGAAAGGCGGACAACTCAAAGGACTTCCGACAGGAAGCGGAAAAGGAGGCGGCGCTGCGCTTCGCCTTCCTGGACGGCCATGTCAGTGACGTATGTCCGTCTGAGGAGGAGAGCACGTGGGCACTGAACGTGAAGAGAGGCTTCCTGTCCGCCTTCCAGACCAACATGGAGAACTTCAACAAGGATCAAACAGTGGGGAGGAGGTGGACATTGCAATTATGTTTGTGTGTGTGTGTGTGGAGAGAGAGAGAGAGAGAGAGAGAGAGAGAGAGAGAGAAGAGAGAGGAGAGAGAGAGAGAGAGAGAGAGAGAGGAAAGGTTGGGGGTAGGACATTGGAATTGTTTTTATGAGTGTGTATGTGGAGAGAGAGAGAGAGAGGAGAGAGAGAGAGAGAGAGAGAGAGAGAGAGAGGTGAGAGAGAGAGAGAGGAGAGGGAGAGAGAGTTTGGAGGGTGGAGTTGGACATTGAAATTATTTTTCCGTATGTGTGCATGTGGGGGGAGAGAGAGGAGAGGCTGGAGAGTGGAAGGGAGAGGAAGCGACGGGACGGAGAGGGGGAGGGTAGGGGTGGAGAGGGGAAGAATGGGGGGGGTGGGGGGGTGAACGGGGTTTTTTTCTTTTGTGTTTGTTTTGCGGTGCGGTGGGTGGTGTGTTTGGAGTGATGTAGTGTGGTGTGATGTGGTGTGGTGTGGAGTAGTGTGGTTTGGTGTGTTGTGGTGTGATTTGGTATGGTGGGGGGGTGGTGGTGGTTGGGTGGTGGGGGTGGTGGTGGTGTGTGGGGGTGTGTGTGTGTGTGTGTGTGTGTGTGTGTGTGTGTGTGTGGGTGTGTGGTGTGTGTGTGTGTGTGTAGATGAGAGAGAGAAGGCATGATGACTGAATATATTCAGTCCTTTCTTTCATCGATGTTGTTTCCTTTGTATATAATGCAACACATTATCAGAGTGAGTGTACCAGTACACCACACATTAGTACAGTAACAAACCAAGACACTTTGCATCAATTGCCAAAACACTAAAATATCTGCAAAAATATGGTCCATTTGTAAGGAGTACATACAGACTAAGCATGGTGTGTAAGAAATTGGTAAGGAGAGCAGAGGGGGGGAAAAAAAAACAGAAGGGCAAGCAGGGGGGTTGTGGGGGGGGGGGGGGGGGTGGGGGGGGGGGGGGGGGGGGGGGGGGTGGAAGAAAAAGAGGGGGGGGGAGGGGGGGGGGGGGGGGGGGTGGGGGGGTCGGGGGGGGGAGGTGGGGGGGGGGGGGGGGGGGGGGGGGGGGGGTGGGGGGGGGGTAGGTGAGTGGTGGGGGGTTGGTGGGGGTTAAGGGGGGAGGGGGGAGGGGGGGGGTAGGTGGTGGGGGGGAGGGGGTGGGGGGACGGTGGGAGGGGGGGTGGTGTGATGGTGGTTGAATGGTGGGGTGGGGGGGGGGGGGGGCGGGGAGGGAGGGGGGGGGGGGGGGGGGGGGGTGGGGGGGGGGGGGGGTGGGGGGGGTGGGGTGGGGGTGGGTGGGGGATAGAGGAGAGGGTGTGAAGGGTTGTGACTGAAGAAGGGGTGGGGGGGTGGGGTTCCATCTAGGGGTGGGGTGTTGTGGGGGGGGGGGTGAAGGAGAAACGCAGAGGGAAAAAGCCAGGGGGACACAGTTTGTGCGTGAGGGGGGGGGGGGGGGGGGAGGGGATGGGGGGAAAGTGGGGTTTGTTGGGATTGGTGTGGGGGGGTGCGGTTTTGTTGATTGCACATTATAAGAAAGAACCTTGTATGGGCAGCAAAGAAAAAAGGGGGGGGGTGGGTGTACACAAAGTAATGGAATTTTTTTGTTTTTGTTTTCGCTTTTTGTTTTTGTTTTTTTGGCAGATGACGAGGACAGGGTGAAGCACCAAAAAAATGAAGAGATGGATTTTGGCCTTAGGGATAAAAAAAGAAAAAAGTAAAAAAAAAAAAAAAAATCACCACCTTAGGTGCTCCATTGATCCGAGAACTGATGCCACACACACAAAAAGAAGCCGATGATTGATGATGATGATGATGATGATGATGATGATGACATTTATGTTCAAAAAGGCCTTGGCCCATCTGAGAGGGGTCAAGCATATGAACTATCAGAGAGAGAGAGAGAGAGAGAGAGAGAGAGAGAGAGATTGGTGTGTGTGTGTGTGTGTCGGGGGGAGTAGATACTGAGCGGAGGGCAGGAGAACAAGGGGAATTTGAAGAGATAAGGAACAGAAAAACGAAGGAGTGGGGAGGTGGTGTGTAGGATGGGGGAGGCATGCAGGCCTTAGCCATGATGACTCCGCGCGTGTCATAGAGCATGCATGCGTGCCTTCAATGGATTAGAGGAATACCCTGCATGCGCGCCGGTACTTGCGAGCGTGCATTTCCCGCTTGCTTGCCAGACTGTATGTGTGTACGAGTGTGTGTTGTTGTTGTTGTTGTGTTGTTGTTGTTGTTGTTATCGTGTTCATCTCTTGGTTCCTAGACTGACGTGCTGGGAACCTGTCGTACCGTCTACCACACGTCTGGCACCACGTGGTTCAGCAACACTATCAAGAAGTCACGTGACCTCTCCAACTGCAGCAACCCGCACCCACCATCCTCCTTTTCCTCCTCATCTTCCACACGGGGGAGTCTGTGAGTAGTAGCGGCTTGCTGTGTGCATGTTTCATGTTTGTCATTGGAATGCCAAACTCCGTGTGGAGAGATGCAAGTGCGCTGTGCGCGACGCATCCCTCGCACAAATAGATAATCATGATTATAGGTGTTTTATTTTGTGTTCGGGACACACACACATTTGTTCTCTCTCTGTATTTATCTATCTCTGTCTCTGTCTGTTTGTCTGTCTGTCTGACACACCACACACACACACACACACACACACACACACACACACACACACACACACACACACACACCACACGCGCGCGCGCGCGCGCGCGCGCGCACACACACACACATTGGCTCGCATGTACTCACTGAGAGAGAGAGAGGAGAGAGACAGAGAGACAGAGAGACAGAGAGACAGAGAGACAGAGAGAGACAGAGATTAGATAGAGACAGACGAACAGACGGACAAACGGACCGACAGAGAGCGGAGAGAGAGAGAGAGAGAGAGGAGAGAGAGAGACAGAGACAGAGACAGAGACAGAGAGAGAGAGACAGACAGACAGACAGAGACAGAGAGACAGAGACAGAGATAGAGACAGACGAACAGACGGACAAACGGACGACAGAGAGAGAGAGAGAGAGAGAGAGAGAGGTTGAGAGAGAGGAGAGGAGAGAGAGGCGGAGAGAGAGAGAGATGAGAGGGGAGAGAGAGAGAGAGAGAGAGAGGCAGAGACAGAGAGGCAGAGAGACAGAGAGACAGACAGAGAGACAGACAGACAGAGAGGAGAGAGAGAGAGAGAGAGAGAGAGAGAGACGAGGAGAGCGAGAGAGAGAGAGAGAGTTATCAATTGCACTGGTGGGTGACCTCATCGCGAACTGATGTTAGCTGCTGTGCGGGCTGCGCTGCAAGGGGTATAAAGGGGACATACACGGTACTGGCAGTGTGGGGATGGAACCTGGATGAGCAGAAGTAGTAACAAGGTTACGGGTGGTGCACTGAAGATAAGACGACAAAAACAAACAAAACAATCAAACACACAAACAAAACGCACAAA
>JADBJO010008088.1:75229-77729 GCA_016801955.1 Conus betulinus | reverse complement strand
AAAAAAAAAAAAAATCTGATTTTGAAGGAAACTTAAGGAAAAGATAGAATAAGGTCTAAGAGTAAAATCATCAAATGTCGGTTCGGCATTAGAAAGGTGTGTGCCGTACAACAGACTGCCGTTTCAGATTGCTTTCAAGGTTGTTTAGTTGCATTCTTTGCCTTTGTCTGTTCTCAGCGCGCCAGGAACAGTTGAACAAGGTCAAGGCCTCTCTGTATGCCCGCCTTTTGGGACACGACCTGGCTTTCTACCACTTCACCGGAACCGGAAACGCCATGCAGCAGCTGACTTCCGGGAAGTTCTTCAATCTGGAGGCACTCGTGTCCAAAATAGTAGCAGAAGGCAAAGCCCAATATTCTCAGAGTCTGGTGAGTTAGACCGTGTTTAACTTGTTTGTTTAGTGGTCAGATCTGAGTTTGTTTAGTGGTCAGATCTGAAGTTTAATGGTCTCTTGTCGCTTTTTTTCTTTAGACTTGTTTATTTTTTTATATCAAATCTGTAGTCTAAAGGTTCGTCGCCACTGCATGTCTCTTTGGTTGTGTCTTGTTGTCAGATCTATTGTTTCACAGTCCATCGCCGCTCTTATTCACCCATCAGGTTTGCATATTAGCTGCCCCACGCCTGCGCTTTGTATACTTACTTGTTCCGTGGTCAGATCTGTAAACTAACAGTCCCACGCCACTCTTTGTTTCTTTGTTCTGCCGTCAGATCTGGATTTTTGCTGTCCCACGCCGTTCTTTGTTTTGTTGTTGAAGCATTATTTCTATAGTCCCATGCTCTCTTATGACACTATATTTTTTTTCTGCAGAGGTTTTTTTTTTTTTTTATTTTTTTTTTTTTTAACCCGCCTCTGTAGTTTTGTCTGTTTGTTTATCTGCAAGATGATACAAAAACTACTGAACCGATTTAAAGAAGATTGGTGAAAAAAGGTATATGGTCCAAACAGGAATCCATTATATTTGGGTGCGAATCTGTAGTGCTTATCTGGATAAAAAAAAAAAAAAAAAAAAAAAAACGGATCTAATATCCGCTGGACTTTGGTCGAGGTCTACGCTTTTCCATATACCCCTTCTACTTGTCCTCTTGTTTTCTATGGTCGACCGGAATATCCTGTTTTAAAAACCTTTTTTTTCCGTTTCGTCATATTCGCCACAGCCCGTGTTGTCCTCAGGTGAAAGCAGATTTTCATAGAGAGTCATTTTGCTTACCCATTCCCCCCCCCCCCCCCCCCATCCCCCCGTCCCCCCGTCCACGCCTCCTCTCTCTCTCACTCTCAGTCACTCTCCCCCTCCCTCCCTCCCCCTCTCTCTCTTTGCCTCTCTGTCTGTCTGTCTGTGTGTCTGTCGATGTGTCTGTGTGTGTGTGTGTGTGTGTGTGTGTGTGTGTGTGTCTGTCTGTCTCTGTCTGTCTCTCTCTCTCTCTCTCTCTCTCTCTCTCTCTCTCTCTCTCTCTCTCTCTCTCTCTGTGTGTGGAAAAGATCGTCGATGTTGACATTCACAGTTTCCCTATTCTGGTTTCTTTAGTTTGAAAACCGTTCAGTGATTCAGACAACGAAGATGTGTGAGTCGCGCGGATGAGCAGCTGACTCAATACCACAGCAGTGCACGTGATCATGCGTCAGTGAAACTGAGCAAGGTCGTTGCTGTGATGCACCAAACTCTGTTCTCAGTCTGATGAGTTTCTGGCTGGAAGCGCGATCACTTCGACACGTGAAGCGCGATCACTTCGACACGTGAAGCGCGATCACTTCGACACGTGTATGAAGCGACCTGACTACCTCGCAGAAGTTGGAAGTGGGGGGGGTAGAGGGGAGGGGTGAAACGACTCGAGTGTAAAGCAGGAATGAAAAAAAATAAATAAATGAGAAAGTAATTACACAAATAACAAAAAGATTGATAGATTACAAGAGAAAGAAAGAAAGACAGGCAAAAAAGAGAAGCTAAAAAAAAGTAAAGAAAGAAAGGAAGACGGAAGAAGAAAGAAAGAAAGAAAGAAAGAAGATAACAGACAGAAAGTAAAAGAAGCAAGAAAGGCTGAACCAAAGTAAAAAGAAAGAAAGAAAGAAAGAAAGAAAGAAAGAAAGAAAGAAGTGTAGAAAGAAGAGAAGAGAAAGAAAGAAAGAGAGAAAAAAGTGAAGAAAAAAATGACACAAAAAAGAAGAAAGAAAGAGAGAAAAAAAAAGAAGAAAGAAAGAGAAAAAAAGAAAGACAGAAGAAAGAAGAAAGAAAGAAAGGAAGAAGGAAATAAAAGAAGAAAGAAAAGAAAGAAAGAAAGAAAAAAGAAAGAAAAAGTGGGGAGTGGGTGTGGGGGGGGGGGGGGGGGGCACGAAAGACTGCTAGACAGAAAGAGAGACAAGGACAACAGAGAGGCTGAAATGGGAAAGGTCGACATGGGACCTTAGCTGACAGACCAGGATGGCGAAGTCAACGTTGATATTTGTGGGCATTCATTCTAGCCACAGATTAAATGACGTAGCATGCATATGCATTTGTGAATTTGA
>JADBJO010008088.1:65229-70229 GCA_016801955.1 Conus betulinus | reverse complement strand
TACCTTTCTCCTGATAGAGCGAGGTCAACACTGAGCATTCAAACAAAAGATGACGCACAGAAATGTTTTCTCTGCAGACACAAGTAATACCATGAGAATATTAGTGTTCCATGTATTCAGTCTTAATTTATGAATTAACCTAACAATGTGCCTTGGGCATGATGGTAAAAGTAGCCATTTTTTGAAATTAAAATTCTGCTGATGTATATACTTGTCCATCATTTGGATTAATTCACAAGAAGACAAATCTAAGGGATTGTTTTTAGTAAATTTTCAGCGTTTCTATTTGCTCCTTCTTTTGCAAGACTGTCTGCTGTTCCATTCCACTTTATACCACAGTGAGATGGGACCCAACAAAAATGAATTCTTATGCCTAGAGGTACAAAACAATGCAGTCAATGTTTTATTTTTCAAAAAGCAAATCCTTTCTAGCTTTGCAGTCCCAACGCTCTGGTGATTGTAAAACGATTTGGAATCATGGTGATTGTAAACCAGATTTGGAATCAACACACAGTAAAAATTTTATAGAAAGAAATTGGTGTATCATATATGTAAGTCAAAGCTCCAGTATTGCATATCATTCTGAGGTATAGATTGGAAACCCCTTTCCTAAATAACATGATTTCCTGAAATTGAAAGTTGGCATTATAAAACCAGAACCACTGCCAGAGGATTCCATTACCGCCATCTGTAAACACTTATAAATGATTTGGATAGCTGTTTTCTAAATATTCACGAACTTCAGTTGTTAAAATATTTACATTATCACTTTTCTTTAACATAGTGTATTTGTAATCAAAACAAGCATTTAGGTCTCCCAATGAGGCATTGGAGGTACTGCAGGAAATCATGGTATACAGCAGTAATATCAATATTACAATATGACACAAAAAGTTCATATGTGTAGTTTCTAACTGGTGAGAGAGAGAGAGAGAGAGAGAGAGGAGGGGAGGGATGAGGGAGGAGGAGGGGAGAGAGAGAGAGAGAGGAGAGAGAGAGAGACAGACAGACAGACAGACCAGACAACAGACAAGACAGAGACAGAGACCGACAGACAGACAGACAGACAAAGAGACATAGAAGAGAGAGAGAGAGAGAGAGAGAGAGAGAGAGAGAGAGAGACAGAGAGAGAGAGAGAGAGAGAGAGAGAACAGAGAGAGAGAACAGAGAGAGAGAGACAGAGAGAGAGAGAGCTGCCTCGCTCTGCTCTGTCTTGGAGTGGATATATAAAGTACTGAAGTGAAACGCGCACGTGCCGTGGTTCCAGACAAGGCACTCCCTGACGACACAGCTGACGCTCAGTACCCCGGGATCCAGCGTGGATCGGACTCTGGACTTTGGCTTCGATGCCAATCTGAAACAGCGGAAGATCGAGCTGAAAAGTGCTGACACCCTGGAAAAAAACCAGACTCGCAGGTACGAACAAACAGCACACCTACAGTATCGACAAACAACACCATATCCAATTTCAAACTCTTCATGCCACATCAACAACAACATCATCAACAATAACAACAACAAACGGAGATCATGATCAGATGACATGTCATCATCATCATCATCATCATCATCATTCATCAACATCATCATCATCATCGTCAACAACAACACAACAGCAGCAGCAACAGCTCCAGAAGCAGAGGCAGCAGTAACACCAAACAACAACAGAATGCTACTTCACCTACTCTTTTTGACACCGTTTTCTCCTCTTGAAACCTCCTCCTCCTCCTCCTCCTCCTCCTCCTCCTCCTTCTCCTCCTCCTCCTTCCTCCTACTACTACTAACACCACCACCACCACCGCAGCCGCTACTGCGGCTGCTGCTACTACTTACTTCCACCACCATTACTACTACTTTTTACCCATGCGTTAAGCAGTCTCTGTCTGCCTGTCTCTCTCTCTCTTTCCCTTCCCTCCCTCCTCTTCGTCTCTCTCTCTCACTCTCTCTCTCTCACACACACACACACACACACACACACACACACACACACCCACCCCCCCCCCCCCCCCCCCCCCCCGCGCGCGCACGCATGCGTACACAAGCTGGCGCAATCACACACACACACACACACACACACACACACACACACTCATTTGTTCCTTTCTTTCCCTTCTTTTTTCCTCTTTCTTTTGTTTTTGACGTTTTTGACTAGTTAGATTCCTAAGCTTAATATACCTAACAAACCTATCGCCCTGCCTATCTCCCAGTTCTATCCTGAACACGCCGAAGAAAAAAAAGCGGAAAACTGACTCTGTCGATCGACGGAACGATCACGCATGGCATCACAGCGGTCGTGACTCTGACGAAAAACAGATTGGGTGTGACGTATATCCCGTCACTTGAATTACGTCATCCTACCACAGGGCCAGTTACTCTGAGCGGAATCCTGCACCTTGGACGGTTTGGAAGGGAGATCAGTACGGAGTTGAAGCTGACAGGATTTCTGGATTATTCGCCTTCATTTAAAGGTGAAGGGAAGATAGAATGAGACGGAAAAGGAGGGACAAGGAGTTGTAGGGACAGAGTTGGTGGGGTAACAGGTGTAGAGAGAATGGGTGGTAAGAGAGAGAGAGAGAGAGAGAGAGAGAGAGAGAGAGAGAGAGAGAGGAGAGAGACCACAAGTTCAGAGAGAGAGAGAGAAGTGTGTGTGTGTAGTAGTAGGGTAGTAGTAGTAGTGGTAGTTAGTAGTAGTAGTAGTAGTAGTAGTAGTAGTTGTAGTAGTACTGTTAATTTTTCGTCTTTTCACAAACTATGTGATATTAGACAGTGTGTGTGTGTGTGTGTGTGTGTGTGTGTGTATGTGTTTGTGTGTGTTGTTGTGTGTGTGTGTGTGTGTGGTGTGGTGTGTGTGTGTGTGTGTGCGTGCGTGCGTGCGTGTGTGTGTGTGTGTGTGTGTGTGTGTGTGTGTGTGTGTGTGTGTGTGTGTGTGTGTGTGTGTGTGTGTGTGTGTGGTGTGTGTTGTGTGTGTGTGTGTGCGCGCGCGTGCGTGAGCGCGTGTGTGTGTGCGTGCGTGTGTTCGCTACTCTCTAACCCCACCTCTCTAGCGCTCCGAATATGGTGAATGTTGACACTGCACATTTCTGAGTATATATTTTCATCATTGTCTTCCTCTTTCTAGTGTACACTGATGGGTTGTGGGGGTAGGTCTTAGGGGGGGTGGGTGGTAGAGGTCAAGCGATGAGTGGATGTTGAGAGAGAGAGAGAGAGAGAGAGAGAGAGAGAGAGAGAGAGAGAGAGAGAGAGAGAGATCACACACACACACACACACACACACACACACACACAACACACACACACACACACACACACGCACGCGCGCTCGCTCGCCTCGCTCGCGCAGACACACACACACACACACACACACACACACACACACACACACCACACACACACACACACACACCACACAGTGCATGTAATGTCTCTGTCAATGTCCTGTCTATTTGTCTGTCGGTCTGCTTTGTTCTCTGTCTGTCTGTATGTCTGTGTGTGTATCTATCTGTATGTCTGTTTGCTGACTGTCTGTCTGTCAGTTTCATTGTGTCTGTTTTGTCTTTCTGTCTGTCTGTCTGTCTGTCTGTCTTTCTGTCTGTCTGTCTCTGTCTGTCTCATTTCACTTTAAAATATAAATGTGGCCATACTGAAGCAGTGATAAATAATGTTATGTACCGTAGACCACACAGTCTTCACGTACTTTCGTGAAATAACTCTTTACACATTAGTGTTATGAATTGATGCATGTGTTTTGGTTATGAAGTTATTCATTTGCTTTTCGTTGAAAATTTCTGTATAATTCTTTATTGCTCTCAGTTATTCATTCATTCATTCATACATTTGTCAGTGTTTAATAAAAGACCTTACGTGTCAACCTCAGTTCATGGTACAGGCTGGCCACTTACAGCGCTGCAGTTAATCTGCTGTCGTTCTCCATCTCCTAGGCTCTGTGACCAACTCCAGGAAGGAGATCAGCCTGAAAGCGTCGGCCAGTCTGGACTCCAAGACCACCTACTCCCCTCTCCGTGGGCATCCTCCTGTCAACGAGTGGCCGACTCGCCGGCAAAGTGGAGACCACTGACTCCCTTTCTCTTCCTCAAACGCACCTTTCGGGCAGGTTGTGTCCCTTCTTGGCAAGGTCGACTACCGCCATAAGAGCTAGCCGGTCGATTCGAGCAGACACATCAAACTGTCCACGGGATGGACGAGGCCGATTTCGTTGAAATGTGAGTGTTGCCTGTTTGGAATCGGTTTCTTCGGCTGACATGTTGAGAGCCTGGCTGGTATAGGGCATTGAGAATTATTTCTTTGGTTGCAAGGGTTTAGGTTCAGTCCAAACTTTGGCACTTGAAAGACCAATGTTGACAAAAGAAACGATGAACGCATGAGAGGAACCATGCTGACTGGAGAGAGGAGATATATATATATATATATATATATATATATATATATATATATATAGAGATATAGAAGAGATATAGAGAGAGAGAGGAGAGAGAGAGAGAGAGAGAGAGAGATGAAATGAAATGAAAATGGTTTTTTTTCATACATATAGGCCATAACCCCAATACGAAGGTGAGTGTGACATATTCAAACAGTTCGAAACAAGAAAATGCACTAAATGGACCGTAAGCAACACACACACACACACACACACACACACACACCAACACACACACACACCAACACACACAAAATCAAGATGTGCTAAGAACACAATATCTCTACTCTTAAAGGCGTGATAAAGAAAAAGACTAAACCTTTTCCCCAATATTTTCATCGGTTGAAGCCATCAGCATACACACGCGGAAAAGACAGGGCTTCTGATACGCCTTTTTCAATAATAAACTTTTCTCTGATATTCTGAATGGCTGGACAAACTAAAACAAATGTGCTTCGACTTCCTTTGATTTTCATCTGCGGCACAGTGAACATAGTAAATCATGTCTTTGTGAACGCAACATCTTAAGTAATGAACTAACATATTTCTGACACTCCAAAGATAG
>JADBJO010008088.1:55229-62729 GCA_016801955.1 Conus betulinus | reverse complement strand
TGTTGAAATAGCTCTGTTTTCTAGCTAATTTAGAACGCGGACAGAGATAAGCCATCTCACAGACTAGATGGCTGAAAAGTTCCAACGATTCAGAGTAAACAAACTAAAGCTGCCTTCGCGCAGAGTTTTCATTTTGCTTCTTTGGAGCGGAGCTGTCAAGGGATGTGGGAAGCGGCAAAAATGGTCTGTGATGAGCGAGGCCGTTTGTGACAATAGAAAACTGGTGTGGTAATGCTGTGAGCTGACAACAGATGTCCATGTGTAATTGTCGTTATAATTTTTTTTTTTTTTTTTTTTTTGCTGTCCCAACTTCTGCGCCACCTCAGAGGCAGTGCACCCACGCCACTCATTTTGACATCCTGTCCACAGCCACAGCCCGGCCGGTCCCGCCGCAGCCCCGGCACCGGCAATCCACAGGAAGCAGTCAATGTCAAGTCGTCAAGAGGCAACCCACCGGAGGAGACACTGCACTGCTGCCGAGTCACTTCGGTGGTGTTCAGTGGCGCCTGTTCTGATCTAACATACGCAGGACACCACCTACTAAACCCCCCTACTGACGACAATAATTGCTTAGTCGCGGAGCCGGCGTGAGTGAGCTCTCCCTCCGGAGGGCGCCACCACGTCCGTCCAACGACAGCCCCCATGGACTCGCCGATACCGGTGACCCCGACGGAACCAAACCAAGGCCACAGACGTGGAGAGGACATCGAAATTGAGGTCACCATGAGAGCAGCAGGGCATGAAGGGCCACAGAACCTGAGACATTTTTTTTTTAATGCTGTACGATGAGAATGAGGATTATTAAAATGATGCTACGGATTTCCATTTCGGTCTGAGACTACATGACATGGCTGTACTCTACGCTTCCTTTCATAATATATCCCGGCGTCAACCAGGCCCGAGAGATACAGGCACCTGCAGTGTTTGGTAAGGAAATTTGAGCAACACTCTCAGAAACGCATCCATTAAGTGGATGAAACTCGACTGTGTGGTCCCAGTCTTCCCAACTGAGTCCGCAGCAAACTCAACTCTGGGTAGAAGCCGGTCGGGGCAGAAAAAACCCACATGCCTCTGATGGGATTCGAACCCACGACCTCCCAGCCGGGAGTCCGCGACGCTAACCACTTCGCTACGGCGGCTGGTGTCGTTATAATTATTACTATTATATTTCATTACCAGTAGTAGTAGTAGTAGTAGTAGTAGTAGTAGTAGTAGTAGTAGTAGTTGTTGTGTTGTTGTTGTTGTTGTTGTTATTGTTGTCGTAGTAATAGTAGTGGTATTTGCAGTAGTAGTAGTGGCACTAGTGGTGGTGGTGGTAGCAGTAGTAGCAGCAGAAGTAGTAGTTGTTGCTGTTGTAGTTGTAGTAGTAGTACTTAGTGTAGCAGTAGACGTAGTAGTAGCAGTGGAAGTGGTGGTGGTGGTGGTTGTAGTGGTGGTGAGCAGCTGCAGCTATTTAGGTCAGTAAGTGGAATGTAATATCTTTTCGTAAATCCAGCATCTGCTTTAACACTGCAAGAAATCCGTGTATAGGGAAGAGGAGGGGGGTGTGCTTTGTAAGAGAGAGAGAGAGAGAGAGAGAGAGAGAGAGAGAGAAGTGGTTTGAGATAACGCGAAAACTTGGCATTCAATGACGCAGTCCGTCCGTTGCCTTGATTCTTCAAAGCTAAAGAATACACGAGTGTTCAACACATACTAAAGCCTGTTTATGAAGTTTATTTCTGTCTTAGACAGTGGCTAGGGACTTGAGAGCGGATGCGTCAGTTTATGGACCCACACACCCTCTCTTTTCTTTATCTGTCCACCTCTCCTCACCTCCTTCAGCTCCCACCTCACCCCACACCCGTTCCTTCTCCAGATGCCCTACTTCTTGAAAACATACACCATGTATATGATCAGCATTATCAGTATCACTATTATTATCATTATTGAGTATTTGCCTTGTTGCATCGCAAGCGCTGATATGCTGATGCTGATGCTGGTGCTGTCTTCAGAACGTGAATGTTGAGATGAAGGCCAGCCACAGCCACAAACGTCCAAGGACTGGAGTCCAAGGTGAGCCTCAATTATGGAGACGATCAACAGACCAAAGCTAGCCTCATTCTCATCAACAAGAGCACCGACTACCTGATGATAGTCGGGAGGGCAACGTTGCTGCTCCCTCAGTCGCCAAACCGATTTCGTCGAGGCAGGAAGAGGGGGAGAAAGTCCAATAAAATCCTTCCTCATTATCAGCTGCAGACAAAAATTCTCGAAAGCGACAAACGACTACAAAGTAACCACCGGTGCCTATGCCGGGGGAGGAAGAAGAGGGAGTTTCTCGCCAGCATGAGCATCCAGAAGCCCGTTTCGCTCAGACGGGTGCAGGTGTATTGCCAGGGTAACCCCTCCTCGAGAGTTTACCAAGAGTTTGAAGCCGAGTTCTCGCACAGCATGCATCCACTGCTAGCCGACGTTCTAGAACAGGTCGTGTCCAGGGAATGGTCTGACGTTGATGTCACTAAGCCCCTCCGATTGCTGACTTCTGTGAAGGAGCAAAAATGATAATGGGTGATATGAAACGGGCCGAAGATTCAGGCGTCTATGACTCTACGACCTTGACGTACAATACAGAGAAAGTGGAAAGCCTGTACTCCGATTTACAAAACGTGGTAGACATTGAAGAAGACGAAACAGTGCATCCAAAAGTGGACATCAAGGGCGGGATAGATGTCAAATCTACTTTCATTGATTTGGTGTCAGCTTCATGTAATTTTGCCCACACTTACACAGGATCCTGGCATACAACTGACATCATCCTTGACAATAACGGAGACAGCTATGCCTATGAGATGTCCGTCAAGGACAATGCAGCACAGTGGCTGGAACACAGCGGAGGTAAGGTCGTTGTCAGCACCCCAGTGAAGACACTGACAGCAGAATGGGCACATGAATACGACGGGTCGAAGGTCAGATCCACGTATTTAACTCATGGAGTAAACGTAGGCAAGTCTTGATCAACCTCAGCGGACGTTTAGGACGCAGGAATCAAACCGAGGTCTTCTTCGGGGACATAATGCTGAAAACTCCCTGGAAAGCGTTGAAGGACCTGCGCGCGTCCGTCGCCCATGACACAGGGCCTGGGGTGCTTCGTTCGAAGTCGACATTCCGTCTAAATGGCGTTGTACGAACGTCCCATCAAGTCACGTTCGTCCACACCATGACGTTCACTGACGCGGGTCTGGTGTTGGTGTCTCCATGGACGAGGAGAGTGACGGGCGGGCAGTATTGTCCTGCAGCACGCCTTCTACCCGATGACCAGCATCATGGAGCTGAGCTGGAGTCCACGTCACCGAGTGACCATCACAGGGTCAGCTAACACTGAAGTGTGGGACGACGCAGAAGTGTCCTTGAACATCAAAAACCACCGGGCAGGCTATAAAGAGAATATCTGCTGATATGTCCAACAAAATGTTCGGGGGAAATCTGGTGTCTTTCGTGAAAGTGCAGATTGGAAGCAGTAATACTTTCAGTGTGGAAAATGTTCTACGTAGAAAAGACTTTGGAAAGATGAGATTGCGAATGCTCTCTCCACTGGACAAGTTTCGTATCTTGAAACAGGGTACCAGCTGGACGGAAGTCTGAGGAATCTCTCGGCTCAGGCTGACTTCAGGATTTATCCTCTTGTTAGGAAAATTGAAAGCTCCCTTGTTTGGTCTTATGACCAAAACTTTTCAGGCAACTTCCGCTTGGACACCCCACTCAAAGAATTTCCATACCTCCAAATTGTCGCCACAAGTGACACAAAGGGCTCATATCAATATTCGACTGTCACTCTTAAGTATCATCCGTCCAAGGTGTACGCACTAAATTCAAAGCACTCTTTAAATTCGTTCGAAGAAATAGCAATATCCATCAAAGCACCTCACCCATCTCTTGACAAAGTCATCATCAGGGTTCACCAGCAGAAACGTGATAGTTCCAACGACATTTCTGTTAACATTTTATTGCCACAAGAGCAGACCATTGTTGTTGTGGGTCAGATAAAAGTCAACAGACAGGTTCACGGGAGATTTTCGTTACGTTCTCCCTTCTCTGGTTTTGAAGCTTGTGAGGCATCCTTTGTTTATTCAATTCTGGCAAACGAGCTGTCTTTTGCTGGAAATCTGACCACAGAGAAAAGAGCAGCAGATAGCCATGTTGTTTTGTTGTCTGGAAACAATGTGGGGCCTATACACAGACCCGACAGAATCCGAAGTCAGCAGCATTGAAACATTTGGTCAGATCATGAACATTATTAGGTCATTACAAAAAGCCGATTTTGGTTTCCAGACATCAGGCTCGAGTCAACCACGAGTCGAAAAGATCGAAGATTTCAAACTTGTAATGCTGTACGATCAGCAACAAAGCCGCTTGGTCAGTACATTTCAGCTTGATGTCGCAGAGGAAGCCATGCTATTTTCGACCTTTACACAGAACAGTACCGAGGCCTTTCTTGCAGTAGCGGCCGGATACCAAGATCATTTAGTAATGAGTAACGCAACAATATCACTAAAACAATCAGAATCACCACCATACCACATAAATTCCCCAAAGAAACCGACACAGCTAGCTAGGGACATGATGCCCGAGGAAATACTAGATAACCCCCATGACGGAACATGGCAGTCTTTGGGTGGTATAGCGTTTAACCTTGAAGTGCACGCCCCTTCTCTCCAACATGATCGGTTTGGTTTCCACACAGACGTTCAGCGTACTGATGAATTGCCGAATTTTGATGAGCATAGATATGCTTCATTGCCAGCCCACAGGGCACACATAAGTGGATGGGCAGGTCACTCTCAGAACTCTTATCATGCAGCGTCTTTCAACGTGTTAGAAAAGCTTGGTCCAGACCAGTTTGAAAACGAACGTTGATATTAGAACAGTTTTTAACAAGACTGACCGCGTGTCCTTTCAAGTCCACAGCAGTGACGTGCCTGTCGGCTTTTCCGGAGACGTACAACTGTACATAAATGACAAACAGATCTTCAGAAGTTATGTCAAGAACATGCAAAAGGGACGTGAAATCGGTTCTGCTGTTAGCTGGAAAACTCACAATATTACTAACGTCACTTTAGCGTTTTTGTGTGGCAGTTTTCAAGACAAAGTGACCGCTGGTGTTTCTGCTTTTTACAATAATACATTCGGGCTGCATGGGCAGTACAATGACCGCCTTGAAGTTTCAGGCAAAAGGGAAATTTCTGTTGACTTTGGAATGAATTCTTTTGAAACGATAATGATCAAGTTGTCAACTAACATCACCTTCAACGGCACTGAACCATCAGGTGACTTCTGTGTCGTAGCTAATTCCACAGTTTGGGGCAACCATGTAAACATGAGTTTTGCGGTCAACGAGCAGGGCTTCTTGAGTGTCACAGGACGGCTGGCGCATCCAACCTCTCTACCCAAACAAGTCTCAGAAATACACTTCGCATACAAGGGAGTCCCGAGCAACTTTACATCTTCCATCTTTGTGAATCATTCGCAGCACAGTCCGGTTGACATGCGAGTGAAGGTTGTTTATGTCTCTGTCTTTGACATGGAAACGGACATCATCTTGAAGAGCTCGTTGCCCCACGCTAACGATCTGAACCTGGCTGTGAAGAGCAGTGGAAACGTTCAGGGGGATCGCCGAGCCGTGATGACGGTGGGGTGGGCGCCCTACAAACGGATCACTGTGGATGTCCGGCACACAGTGCTTCCAACGTTTCTGGGAGTGACACGTCACACTGACCTTCTCATCGTCACTCCTTTCCAACGTTTCCAGAACGGGCTCGTCAATGTCCGGCACAGCAGCAAGAAACTGACCAAAATCGACAACTCCGTGTCAGCCAAAGTCAACGGCCAGTCGGTCCTGGATGTGGGCGTTTTTTTCCACGGACCCGTCAGCTCTAGGCGTTCAGCAGTCCCTGCTGGCCTTGTTTTCAGCGAAATGCCTTTGTTCCAGAGAAGCCTTCACATCGCGTGAACCTCTTCCTACAGTGGAACTTTGACCGACCCCAACAGCAAGCTTCACATGGTCACCGAATACAAAACTTCGGACGAAACGGACAAAACGCGAGCGAAGAATCTAACCGTCACCATAACCCACCCTCGGAAGACACACTGACCATGACCTATTTGTCCAGGCAAGCACATGACGAGATCTCCGGCGAGGGCCAGCTGGCGTGGGATGAGGACCCAACAGCTGGTAAGAAAATATACTACCAGTACTCTTTCACCAACAAAACGACGCCTTCGGCGAGCACTTACCAAGGCTACGGCACAGTGGGCACCCCGTTCCGCTCACTTCAAGCCAACGGCTCGTGGACCGCACAAACTGTGAGGAATGGACAGTCTGGTGCCGGTGAAGGACATCGCACTCACACAGTGCAGGGCGCGATGTTCTGGGATGCTGACAAAGACCCGCAGAAGCAGGTCGTCGTGACGACCAGACTGGCATCCGGTGAGAGGCACAGCGCTGACGTGGCCGTCACCATTCCAGTTCTGGCACAGGTCAGTGAATTCAGGGCTTACAGTCCCCATCCAGCCTGTCCTTCTTTTTTCCTGTGAAGGTGTTAGCTGTGTCCTTAGCTATCAGCGACATTCTGGGTTTGTCTGTACGTTTATCTACTGATGATATCGTGTGTGTGTGTGTGTGTGTGTGTGTGTGTGTGTGTGTGTGTGTGTGTGTGAGCGCGCGTGAGTCCATGCCCTGAATGCTTGAATGCGCGCACGTGCGTACATGCGTGCGTACGCGTATGTATGTATGTATGTGTGTGTGTGTGTGTGTGTGTGTGTGTGTGTGTGCGTGCGTGTGTGTGTGTGTGTGTGTGTGCATGTGTGTGTGTGTGTGTGTGTGTGTGTGTTAAAAAGCGAACAATGTCGTATGAATGGAAAACAAAAATAACAACGGTGTGTTGAAGAGGAAAATGGTAAGGTAAAGAAGAGTGGAAAGTTTTCTTGGAAGAGGACATAGCTGTATTGAAGAAAAGAATGGTTGCATTGAGGACGATGATGTACTCAAGAAGAGAACGGTGTGTTGTAGAGGAGAAGAAGCCTGTATTGAAGAGTGTTAGAAATTCATTTTGAAGAAGAGAAAGTTGCAATCAAGAACAGAGGAAGAAGAAGTCGGTAGTGTCGAAGAAAAAAGAAAGTTGAGTCGAAGAAGAGAAGACCGTATTGACGAAGAGAACAAGTCTGTGCTCAAGAAAAGGAGAAAGGATTTTTTTTTTTAAAGAAGAAGAAGATAGTGTTAAAGAACAAAAGAAGCTGGTGTTGAAGAAGAGAAGAAATTGTATTGAGGAAGAAGAAAATACTCGTTTTGAAGTAAATTGTAGACATGAGGGAGAGAAGAAGGTTGTCTTGAAGAAGAGCAGAATGTTGCGCTGAAAAAAAGCGCGAAGACCCTTAATTGTTTTGATGAAGAAGGAAGAAGACTGCATCAGAGAAGAGGAGAAGGTTGTATGGATGAAGAGAAGGTTGTATTGAAGAAACAGAATG
>JADBJO010008088.1:45229-50229 GCA_016801955.1 Conus betulinus | reverse complement strand
TGTCTATCTTTATTCTGTTATGAAAGTGTACGACAAACAACGGGCTGATGTGTGTTCTGATGTCGTCTTGTCTATCTTTGATACAGAAATGTTTCTCTGCGTGAAACTGAGCCGAGCCGGGTACTGTGTGCCATAACGTCACTCTTAGTTACGTCTTAGTGTGTGCCCCCAAGTCGTCACTTTTTTGCAGTCAAGTCTTAGTTTGTTCAGCACCTCTCCCCAGGCAGCTTTTTTTCAGCAGGTTTTGTTCGGAAAGAACAATTTGTTTGTTGTTTTGGATCCAATCCGTACATGCCACACACGGTATCTTGATTTATCATATCTGTCGAAAGACCAGCGCTCAGGCCGTATGTTAGTCTGTTGCAGAGATGGAGATCTGACAGTAACGTATCATGCAAAACTTTAATGAGAGAGAGAGAGAGAGAGAGAGAGAGAGAGAGAGAGAGAGAGAGAGAGAGAGAGAGAGAGAGAGAATACTAGAAATTCTCCCCGTCCATACTACCCATTCAAACTCGTCCTCCTCCACACCCCCCCCCTTTTCCAGTCGCCCCTCTCTACCCTCCTCGTCTCCAATTTCTTCCAGATGATACCACATATTATGTCAATTTTTTTCCAGATGAATACCACATATTATGTCAATTTCTTCCAGATAATACCACATCTTATGTCACATTTCTTCTCGATAATACGCACATATTATGTCACATGAGCTCGTACACAGTGCACATGACCTTCTCATGTGTTGGGGGATGCTTTCTTTAAAATGGGAAATGCTGTCTGTGTGTCCGTCTGTCTGTCTGTCCGTGTCCCGTCAAAATGTGTTCCACTCGCTCCAACAAAACTACTGGGCCGATCTTTCTGAAAATGTGTAGGTATGTTCACTATGGGTCACGGATGAAGCTCGATGTTTTATTGTACCGTTATATCCGTTGCTAACGGCTGTAACAGCTCATAACGGTTTTTCTTCTTTATGGAATATCTCAGAAAGTACTTGGCCGATCTTTCTGAAATTTGTATGTTTATGATGGGTCACAGATGATGGCCGATGTTTACCAGAATAGCCGTTACTAACGGCTATACTGCCCGAAACGGTTTTTTCTCTTTATGGAATATCTCAGGCTATTCAAGATAAATTGGGAGTACGTTTATATGCTTTTCATCTGTTTTTTTTTTTAAGCCACACCTACTACCAGCTAACAGAACTGAGCGAACAGTGGGTGAACAGAATGGAACAGACGGAAATCGCCTACCTGTACTCAGACCTGGTCTACCAGCTGCCTTTGACTTGGGCTGTGAGTATTGGGAAAATAACAATGACTAATTAAAAGACACGGCTGTTTTTTGGTGCATGGGATGGGGGGTGGGGAGTAATAGCTGAAGGTAATTTTTAAAATGTTCTTGTTTGACCTCTAGCCATTGTTAAAGACAGCATTTATCTTAAACTTCGTCTTTGTGTTGCATCTCTGTATTGTTCGTACATAGATGTAGAGGGTCACGTGACTGCCTAATGATGTAACCTTTTTTGTGATTGGTAAGAGAAGGATTCTAAATTCATGTGTTACGAAACGTCTGCGGCGTGTCGCCATCGCGTGCCGTTGAAGATGGAAAGCAACCATACACGCATGTACAGAAATAACAAGTCTGTATTGACCTTTGTTTTACACATATCTATTGATTTGCTCTGCCTTTTGTCGCGTTTACACACATTTTGAACAGAAAGAGGCCGACAAGATAATCCTAAAATAATTACTTAATGTTCAGATCACAGTGGTTTATTAGCCTTTTGCGACGGTGGTCGCCGTTAGCAATCAACAAACTTTTATTTGTGAGGCTTGGTGCTTGTTTGATTGCTACAGAGAGAGAGAGAGAGAGAGAGAGAGAGAGAGAGAGAGAGAGAGAGAGAGAGAGAACTCAGAACTCAGAAAACCTGTTTTAGATCTAGGATTGAGATTTCAGGCATAGCTTATTCTTTCAATCTGTTGCAGATTGTGTGTGTGTGTGTGTGTGTGTGTGTGTGTGTGTGTGTGTGTGTGTGTGTGTGTGTGTGTGTGAGCTTTTAATTTTGATATATTTATTTATCTCCTTTTTAAAATTTTTCTTTCGTGTTTTTGTTTCGTGTCATTTCACCAGTTATGGTGAAAACCATATTAAATAGAAAATTCATTTTGTTGCAGATGGCAAAACAGCGAAGCAGAGAGAGGTTGCGGGAAATTCTTTACAACATAGAACTGTACTTGCTGCTTGTCAATAGTCGACTCCAGCAGCTTAGCAAACACTGTGTATTGTGAGTGTTGTTTCTGCTCCTTTCCATTTTTTTCTTTCTTTCTGTCTGTGTAGTTGTATGCATGCATACACACGCACACACACACACACACACACACACACACACACACACACACACACGCGCGCGCGCACGCGCGCGCGCGCGCGCGCGCGCGCACACACACACACACACACACACACACACACACACACACACATATATATATATATATATATATATATATATATATATATATATACCACAAGAAGTAATAAAATCCGTTCCCACTCCACAGCTCTTCATTTCCTTCAAGCTTTCGCCTTTATTTTAAGGCTTCTTCAGGGAAGGCTGCAAACACACACATACCATAACTGGACTAGCATTTCCATTAAGATTATTAAAATTGCATTTAAGATACGAGGTACGGTGGGTATGAGAGGGAGATGAGGAGGGGGGGGGGGTGGGGGGGGGGGGAGAAGGCAGGAGAGGGGTGGGGGGGGGGGGGGGGAGGGGGGAGAAGAGAAAAAAATCGGGAGATGGTGGGATATGGATAAACTATGAACTCTTGGAAGACAGGGGATCACAGGGAAAATGGTACCGAAATCCTGTCAGGAAACTGAGGGGGGAGGAATAGAGAGATGAAGTGCAAGAGAGAGAGAAGAGATGGGTTTGAAAGGGGGGAGGGGGGGTTAAAAGAAGTGTGAGAGAGAAGAAGATGGAAAGGGGGAGAAAAAAGAAAGTGAGCAACCTAGAGCAAGGAGGGGCGGAGGTGGGAGGGGAAACGGGAATGAGGGAGCAGTGGATATATAAATGTTTGAAGTAAACCTGTTGATTGCTGAGCACCGCTCAAGGACGTAGAGTGCTGGATATAGTCGTTAGTTAAATGCAGTCGTCAGGGTATGGGGGGGGTCGTGTTGTCGGTGTTTTTTTATACGTGTTCGCTGTCTGCCATCACACGTGCGGTCAGTGTTTTTCATGTGTTTTTGATTTCTGCTCCCTGATAGGAACTTCCATTTGTGTCTGCAATTGTTAACCATTTCTATCCTAGTGTTTAGGGTTTGCTAATTTTGGTTTGCATAGGATCATATATTTTTCTCTGTTAGGCATAAATTACATCTTTTTGAAATGTTATTGTATGATGCAGCTCTTTTTAAGATTTTCCAGGATATGTTGTAGTCTATTTTTTTATCTTTGAGTTTCCAAATATATTTACTCAATTCTGTTTGATTTTTGTATCTTTCTTGTTAAATGACTGTTTATGATTTGCATATCTAGTTTTAAACTGGTTTTCAGTGATACCTATATATGTTTCTTCAGTGTTCTCTGATTTTACAGTGGCTTGGTATACAATATTGCTGTGGAGGCATTATTGTTTAGAGGGCACTGTTGTTTTCTTGGTACAGTTGCAAGATTTCCTTTCTTCACCCTCGTTTGTCTCTGCACTGCTTTTCGTTTTGTTGGTTGAATCAATGATGTTTTTGAGATTCGGCATACATGAGTATGATAATTTGATGTTGTGCCTGTTAAATATCTTAAACAGTTTGTGCTCTTTTGGGAAAGAAGATGTCAGAATTTTAAAGAATTCTTTCCCAACGTTTGTTTTAACTCTTCCATCGTATGGGGGGTTGTACCATATGATTTTCCTTTTCCTGTTCTTCTTGTGTCTGCTCATATCATTCCTGGGTCATAGTGTAATTTGTAGTTGTAGCCACTTTGGTAACGCTTCTTGGTATTCAGCTGCAGTGTTGTTAAATACTGTTTCATTACATGACAGATTAGATAATCTCTGTTTATTATGCCTCTAGGTATCGTTTTGAGTATGGAAGGTGGGTGATTACTTTTGATATTTACATAGACAGGGTGTGTCATTTGGTTTTTTGTATGGTTTAAATGTATGTTGGTTGAGGTCTAACGTGATGTCTAAATAATTCACTATCTTTTTGTTAGCTTCTGTGGTGATTTTTAAATTTTGGTCGTGGAAGATTTTGCACAATTCTTTTTTCTTATTTTCAATGTTTCTAGGGCTATCACTCAGTGCAGCGAGGCCATCATCTCTGTACAGTCCAATTTGTTTTCCAAGTTTATTTTGAATGTTAGATAGCATGAATAGTCCGACAAGTTCGCAGGTTTCGGCACCATCATACGATCCCATAGTGACATCAAAAGTTGAACTTTTCCTGGTGTTCTTGGTCCAAGTCTCGTTTTTGCTGTGGAGTAAAGTTTTCTTGTATGGAAAATGATTTCCATTTCTAACCCTGATATTTCAGTGTATTTGTTGGCAAATTTTATAGCTTTGGCGAGCAGCTCTTCATCTATAGATGGATAAAAATCTACTACATCAAATGTTATAAAGACTGTGTTTTCTTGCTTGTTGAGGTTTTTAAACCATTGTATAACTCATATGTATTTTTTCCAGAGGTTGAATTCGGTGTTCTCTCTTATGTTTTTTTTTTTATGGTTTTCTCTAAAATGCTTTACTGATTTTTCCTATTCGGATTTGGTTTATCAATCTACAAGTTGGGTTGTTCAAAAAAATTAGGTTTATGGTCTTTGAGTGTTATAAAAGCTTCTCTTTCTGCTGTTGTCTCTACTCTATCACTTAGGTCCATTTGCTGTGTACAAGCTCCTTTTCTTTTTTCCTAATGTGGTCATATGTAACTTTGTCAGTTTTTTTGTAATTTTTTTTTTGATTTTTTATCAAGGAGTTGTGAGTACTCTTTAGATTCCATTTTGTAAA
>JADBJO010008088.1:20000-34718 GCA_016801955.1 Conus betulinus | reverse complement strand
CCCGTCCACAGCCACAGCCCGGTCGGCCCCGCCGCAGCCCCGGCACCGGCAATCCACAGGGAGCAGTCAATGTCAAGTCGTCAAGAGGCAACCCAACCGGAGGAGACACTGCACTGCTGCCGAGTCACTTCGGTGGTGTTCAGTGGCGCCTGTTCTGATCTAACATACGCAGGACACCACCTACTAAGCCCCCTACTGACGACAATAATGCTTAGTCGCGGAGCCGGCGTGAGTGAGCTCTCCCTCCGGAGGGGCGCCACCACGTCCGTCAACGACAGCCCCCCCATGACTCGCCGATACCGGTGACCCGGACGGAACCAAACCAAGGCCACAGACGTGGAGAGGACATCGAAATTGAGGTCACCATGAGAGCAGGGCATGAAGGGCCACAGAATTTGAGACTTTTTTTTTATGCTGATCGATGAGAATGAGGATGATTAAGATGATGCTACGGATTTCCATTTCGGTCTGAGACTACATGACAGGGCTGTACTCTACGCTTCCTTTCATAATATATCCCGGCGTCAACCAGGCCCGAGAGATACAGACACCTGCAGTGTTGGTCAGGAAATTTGAGCAACACTCTCAGAAACGCATCCATTAAGTGGATGAAACTCGACTGTGTGGTCCCAGTCTTCCCAACTGAGCCCGCAGCAAACTCAACTCTGGGTAGGAGCCGGTCGGGGCAGAAAAACCATCTCAAGAAAGTGATAGATGTTGCTTTCACACACACACACACACACACACACACACACACACACAAAAGAGGGACAGACAGACAGACAGCCAGCCAGCCAGAGAGAGAGAGAGAGAGAGTCGGAAAGACAGACAGACGGACAGACCCCTCCCCCCACCACACACACACACACGCACGTAAGCAGGCATCCAGGCATGCAGACAGAGAGACAGACAAAGAGACAGACACAGTGAAGCAATCAAACAGACAGAGAGAGCTGTCAGCCCTCAATGACCTATCATGATGGCCCTTCCTGGCAGGATGGCCTCTTTATTCCCCGTTCTTCAGCTACAACACCAGCATGTGTCGTGACCCTCCACCAAAAAGAATCAAACGTCACCTTCAGCGGCTTTGTTTCCAACACGTCCACTTGACTGCGTCAGTCTGTGTACAATGTCCTCGCCATTTCGGGGAAATAGTTTCCATGGTCTCAGAGCTTCGTAGTGTTAAAGTGGAAAGAAACCTATTCCATACACGGTATTATTTTAGATACTTTCCAACACATCACAGAAAGCTCCCCCTTTATGTAGTAACCACGGAAATACTTGCACGATGAAAATTTTATAGGTTAATGACATTTCAACACCTCCAGGTAATTTTTTTTCTGATCCTCTGAAATTTTTTTTTTTTCAAATGATTTGTGCCAAAGGTATCTTCTAACACAGAATGTGGCTTTTACATCTATCCAACATTTACATCATTTGGAGGCTGCTTTAAGGGACATTTAAAAAAGCAAACAAACAAGAAACGCAAAACCAAATACCCTTCCTTCCTTCCCAACACTCTCACACATACAACTCAAAAAAAAAAACTGAACAGCTCGGGAAATCAGTCTTGAAGGGTTACAGTGGACTATGTCAAGTCAAGTCAAGTCAAGTCAAGTCAAGTCAACTCATAAACTTTATTATCTCAATTTGAGAAATTAATTTGTGGTCACACACATTCACAGCAAAAAAAACAATAATTTAGTCACATTACCCATTTTCTCACATATGACATACATTCATATAAAGGAATTTGGATTTCAATTAAAACATCTCCTCGGTTCATAAAATCAATGGACAGGGGAATAAAACTTTGTTTAAATCTGACACTTCTGCCTTTAACCGATCGATATCTTCGTTAAAACAGATTCCAAGAAGCATGAATAAAATGTCCGAAGAATGTCAGTATTCACATGAAATGATCGCAGCTTGCGAAGACAATGTCCGTTTATGGACAGATGTTATTTAAATTTCCAAGCGCAAACTTCGTTGGGTAGAACGAGTCGTTGACAGCGGCGACGCCACATTTCTCTGAGATCTCTGCACGGAAGTCTGTAGGGAGGTCGTTCATTGTCAACGGACTTGTGATGTTTGGGTCGCGGACACCAATTTCCAGTCGTGGAGCGTAGTTTGTAGGAGATTTATAGTAAAATGCTACGTAACTGGAATAAAAAAAAAAAGACACAAAGGCATGCAATTCGAAAGACAGATCACATATAAGGTCTCAAGACAAGATGAACTGTTCTCATTTTAGATCGATTTTATTCGTATTATACATAATGCCATTTCTTATTCAAACAATGAAAACTGCACCTCATCAGCCTTCGTGGAGTGCATAAATGACTATTGTTCTTAGATTCGTAAAGTCTTCTGTAACTTTCATCGTGGTGTGTAGGTGCATTGAATTATGACATAGTTGTCAGCAAACGGACTGTGTAATGGCCTTGTTTGGGACGTACGGAAATAGATCTTTTGTGCCGACAGATTAACTCTGTTTATTTTCTTTATGGCTGCATATTTCAATGGCGTCCAGAAACATTAACTGAAACTTAAGAGTACACAATATTACAAAATACATCTGCTGATTTGTAATGTTTTTCAATACATTAAGAATCTGCGTTGTTTTTTTTCTTTATTGCAAATGTGTTTGAAATCAACAGTTCCCCCCATTTCTCTGGAAAATACTGAATATGATAATTTTCCCCTTGTTTTCATTAGATATCGTCATTTCACATTTCAGATACTAGACCGTTTGCACGTAAAACAAAAAACGTCGATTAAATATGAAGGAGCTGGAATCTAGCGAAGGGGACAGTGCGAAGAACCATTTACTTTAATTGCATTTCTTTAGCTTCCTTTAAGTCTATAAAGCATGCACTTGAATATTTTGGGAGACTCCCTTATTCTCAACTTTATTTCTGTCTATTCTGGGAGAAAACTCTAAAATATACCTTAAATATCTGGAGGTGGGAGGTGGAGCTCGTGTGTCGAGCGTGTGTACGTGTGTGTGTGTGTGTGTGTGTGTGCGCGCGTGCGTGCGTGAGTTAGTGCGTGCGTGCGTGCGTGCGTGCGTGCGTGTGTGTGTGTGTGTGTAAGTGCGCGCGCTTGATTGCTTGCTTGTTTTGTATAGTGAATTTCTATGAGTTAATTGTATACGGCAGTTGCATCATTGTTATGACGAAGAAAATTCCCCCTGTTCTTTGACACGTAGATGCACTTACAGCACTAGAGTTGGCACGGTTCACTGCCTACCTCAGATTCAGAGGAAAGGCCGACTCTTGAGAGAGCCGCGTTGCGATAGATAATATATAATAATAATAATAAAAATATGATAGTGTAGTGT
Organism: Conus betulinus; assembly: GCA_016801955.1. Classification (NCBI taxonomy): domain Eukaryota; kingdom Metazoa; phylum Mollusca; class Gastropoda; order Neogastropoda; family Conidae; genus Conus; species Conus betulinus. The sequence continues at coordinate 31,375 of JADBJO010008088.1, read as the reverse complement.
GTGCCAGCGACAGTTTTAATCAACTGTGATAATCAAAAGTCTCAATTTATGATGCCATTTTTCGTTTCTGGACGTTTATAGTATGGCGATTCTTTTTGGTGAATGTACGTACAAACTCATATGACATCATTGTTCGCACCAAATGTGCTGCCTGAACATCTGAAACAAAGAATATGGTGAAAAGCCATAGAAATGTGTTTCACTATTTTCGCCAGTGTTTTGCTTACTAGGACCAACACAACTCCTGACATTTTCCCCACGATCAAACAGTTTGTGGGGGCGGAGTCCAGGAAATATCATATACAGGAAAATAATTAGATAGATGATCAGTGTTATCAGTGAATGTTTCCTGACGACAAGCAATGTCACGTTGTACACTATAAGCCACAAAGCCCTGTTCCGGAAGTCTTGCCACGAGGCTCTCAATATCCCATGACAACAGTCTTGCTGGGCTCCCTTCACTTAATGTCTTGTCACTGACTGGTGGCTGGTCTGTCTTCACTTCATGTCTTTTACTTACTGGTGGCTGGTCTGTCTTCACTTAATGTCTTGTCACTTGCTGGTGATTGTTGTCACACTGGTCCCTGTCCCCCATCCCTGCCCCTACGTCTGGTACGTCCAGTTTGACCCCCCCCCCCCCCCCCCCTTCACACACACACACACACTTGACTGCCTCTGCTGTTGCCCCGACCACCCAAGCGTGTATTGATGCCGTCTGCTGCCGTAGGTCTGTCGCCCTCATCTGCATGTACATGCTGCTGTCGCCCTCATCTGCATGGTGGTCAAGGTCAAGGCTGGCATCCCGGTCGTCATCAGCACAGTCCCCTCCGCGCCCCACTGTGGCTCCTGTGAGAGCCGCACAACTGGTCACCCTCAGCGTAGCCTGGTGTCGTTGCCTGTCCTGTCACTGCGCCCCTCAGCATTACAGCTGCTTCCTTCTTCCTGTCTGTCATCCCCAAGTCTTCTGTCTTCTTCCCAGGTAGAGGGGGAAATTCGGAAGTGGAAAGGAGTTCGTTGTCGGCCTGACGAGTACCCCCTCCGGCCTCTCCCTCCACACTGTGGCATGAACTCCGGTCACTGCCTGCGCTGCAAGTTTGCTATGGCACTGTGCCCGGCCACTGCCCCGTGCTGTGTGCCTCGTCGACACGTTGTAGCGTTTGCCACATGACCGTGTTGCTCCCTGTGCTTGTCGATCTTCACGATAACCGCTTTCGATTGGTTTTGACACACCGTCATTCGTGTAAAGTTTGTCACACACCAGCGTGGCTCTCATCCCGTCACTCCGATAAGACTTCTGCATGTCCAGTGGTCCTTTCCTGATCTCACGCACTGGCCTTGAAATGTCCTCCTTCACAAGTTCTGTGTTCGTAGTTCATTTTCAAGCCGATCAGTTTGTTCGTTCTATTTTTCTACTGTTTTCATCAAAGTCTGATTTTGAAACGCCAAATTGTCTACAAGTTCTTGAAGTGTCACAATGTCTCCATTCGTCACTTCTGACGCCCTCTGCACCTCTTCCAACCAGTGTTGTAGATTGTGCTCCATGAGTATCAGTCTGGCTGTCGATATCCTGTGACGTATGTTGCTGTGACGTGATCATTTGTTGAGACGGTTGGCCGATCTGCTCCAAACTCACACCGTTAGGCGTATTTAAACTTGATTCCATTTCACATGGACTACCAGGTCCCCAGGGCTGGACTCAATGTCACCCGCCTGTCGTAGCAGAGTGGCGATGACAAACACCAACACAAGGGTAAGCCGGCACGTGTCACTTTGAACTGTGTGAACACGCATGGTCTTCTTCCGCTGTGCTCGACTAACCATGAACACCACAAACATTGCCGTAAAGTGCTCGGAAACCGTCCGATTGACAGGCATAATGAAGGATGTTGAATTTTATTATTGACTGATGTTTACACTGCTCGTAAACATGTTTTTGGCAATAAACAAAACAAAACAAAAAACAAAAAACAAACAAATAAAAGCAAAAAACAAAAACAAAAACATCCGTGGCACTCCACCAAAACATTATCTGCCCCGACATGAATTCGAACTCTTGAAACCTGCCTGATACTTACCAGTAAATTTATTTTGCTTAACCCATTCCTTTAGCTTGCCGTTGATAATTGAACTATACAGTTTGTTGCTAATTTCACACAACGACATACTCCTATAATTACTAGGATCATCAGATGCGCCTTTCTGAATAATAGTGTGATTATTATTGACTGAGTCCATTTTTTTCCTGGAAACACCCGTTTATAACCACAAAAAAAAAAACACCTGGAAAACGCATCGAAGACAATATACCAATACAATTTATTTGCTCATGAAACAAATGTGCACGTTTATCTTGCCACTGGAATTTTTCAATAAACTCTGCTTTTTGTTTATATATTCCTAAATTTCCTTGTTTTTAGACCGTATTTGATTCTAAACTCAAGAGAAAAATGAATCAGACTCAATTCATTCACTTATATTGAAGATCCAAAACAGAATCTAACAGCAAACAAGTCAGTGAATGTTATGAAATAATCATCCACACTGTTACAACTTTCTGATATGTATTTGAAATGACCTTGACGGTCACCATTACATACGCCATTTAGGATACATAGACACAACGGCGTTATTATTATTATGAATACTTATATAGCACCTATTCTCGGCTAGAAACCAAGCTCTAAGCGCTTTACAATCCACACTCATTTACACAATGGGCTGCCTACCTGGGTAGTGCCGAGAGTGAAGAGCTACCAGCTGGAGCTTCATTCAGACGTATCCTATGTCATCCAGCCAGTATTGTCCAACATCGTTCATCCAGTTTCCTTACTTCCCTTCATTCTTTCCATTTTTCACGCAGGGTGCATGCTATGTGTAACTTAACTTGTCAGCCATACCAACGGCCAAACTGGCCTTCTCTTTCGAAAGTTGGTGATGGGATTTTGCATGTGTGCAAGATGTTACGCGTCCGTTCACACACGGATCCTCGGCTTATAGTGTCATTCGAAGGACTGTGAAGGACGTACACTTATTTGATAACAATTTCCCATGTCTGTGTACACCTTCATCTGCAGAGCATCTGTCACTCATCTCTGGACTATCATTTGCTTGAAAATATCAGCTATTTCATGTGCTTTCAAATCATGTGGAAACACCAGATGTTCTGCTGTTTAATTCTTCTGATACAAGTAAAAACACCTCGGGCATAGAAAGTAAGTATCAGCAAAACAGCTTTGTGGATAATTGATGCCGCTGCCAATATCATAGAAAGAATAATACGGTAAATATGTCGGTGAAATGTATTTACAAACATACAAAACATCTTTTGACAAATCCATAAGATTTGTACAGATCGTAAACATAATAGTGTTTTTGTTATCAGTGTGCACTTCTTTACATAAGGGAAAAGTCCCTTTTGGACCAAACATTCAACGCCACCTGAGCGCCTTCCTTGTCTTGTAAAAAGAACAGCAGGTGTACAAAATAATGTGTAATTCCTGAAAATAGTTGAATGAAAGTCTTCCACAAATGTTTCAACAAAACATACAAGATCAAAATAATGTGCATAGAATACAAAGTCTTCATCGGCAATTTTTGAAAGCAGGCCGCTAACATTCCAGTGCAAACAAGATGAAACGAATTGTCCATTCATCTCCATTATATTGTACTGGCTTTCTCTTATACGATCCTTAACATTCTTACATACACCCTTCATATGGAGAAAATCCCGTTTGTTTCTCGTAATTCCTGAACAAACAAACAGGCAAGCAAAGAGCTACCATCCGTGACATTATCAGACTTATCAGAGAAACAAGTTTTTAAGAAACAGTTGATGAAGTCAACAAACGTTTCATTATCAGTAATATAAGTGTTATAACATTTATTTTGATGGTTAACTTCATTTGCCTGTGTTTTGTTCACGTACTAACTGACGTTAATTGCATGTGTGAACACGGCTACATATACTTGCCACTGACACAAGTGTATCACAAGCCAAAACTGTACTTACACTTGAATTTTTCTCAGAGCATTCATGATCTATCTGTGCCATACTTTGATTTTTCTCCATCCCATGTTTGCATTTTTTTTTTGTCTTATTTCATTTGTAAGTAGTTGAAGTTTAGTTACATGTACATGATTATGCCGGCCCGTTCCCTAAGTGACGTGTTTAAGCTTGTCTTCCTCATCCAATTAATATGTTTTTTGCCTTCAGCTGTGAGAGGATGAAAAACCGTACACATATTTTTTGTTTTTGCATTTTTAGCAGCGTTTTACGTGCGGAACGAGTCCACCCCCCCCCCCCCCCCCCCCCCCCCCCCCCCCCCACCCCCGATTTCTCTCACTGGCTGAGTGAAGTCCTCCCCTACACATATCCGTGTTCCTTTCACTTTGCGCCTGGCACCCCACAGTCTTTCCCCATCCTTGTAGAATGTTCAGCAGCCTGTAGTGGGGGAGTTTCGCTTCCTGTTTAACCGATGAAGTCTATCAAAATGAATGTCACTGGACAGCTCGAGTTTATCGGTGATGAGATCTTGCACTAACTCCTCACACTCCTGCCTGTTTCACTTTCCCTTCTGGGATGTCATAGATTATCACGTTGTTTCTTTTTTCCCCCTGCCTTCTAAATCATCAGCCTTAAACTTTAATTCTAAAATTTTCTTTGCCAAGCAGTCATTCCGCTCCTTCAGCTTCTCATTGTTAGGTTTTAATTCAAACTTTTAATGTCTTAAAGACAAGACATCCCTCACGATGCCCTACACACGTTCCTTTTCATCTCTTTCATGTCCTCTTTCATATCTCCAAAATCACTTTTCAGTCCACAGTTTTCATATTCAGATTGTGCATGCATGTCATGACATCCATCAGGGTCGGTTCAGGACAAGCACGACAGGGGGAGAGGGTGGGTGTAGCTGAGGTCTCACTAGCAGTCTTCAGTCTCGTTCGCCGCACTGTCCGCCTTGACGTTGGAAGTAGGTCCGGGATTCAGTTCTACGTCACCACACCTATGTAGTAAAGTCCGTAGAAGAAAAGAGAGAGAAGCAAACCTATTTTTGCACCATCCTGCCACTTCCGAATCTTTAATGTTCGATATAATAATGCAGCCTTTTCTGATAACACAGAAATACATGAATGAGAGAAAAACAGACAGAAATCTCCAACAAACAGTCCGAAAACTTGACGGTGTTGTTGGCATATTGCTGTTAACACAAGTCACACCACCAGAATGAATGCAGATCATACAATCACACTAAATAAATATTGGAGCTCCTCTCGCCAGCTGTTTACTCTCTGCAAGCGGAAGTGACCCTCTGAGAGAGAGAGAGAGAGAGAGAGAGAGAGAGAGAGAGAGAGAGAGAGAGAGAGAGAGAGAGAGAGACACACAGACAGACAGACAGACAGACAGACATACAGTAACATTCAGGTTCGTAGCTTAACGAACGTACTTTGTATCGTAGGCAATGATGAAAATGCTGATATTGTTGATTTGACAGCGCTTTTCAATGAATCTGCACCCTGGGACGGTCACATTGTAACAAGTGCTGGTGTTTCCAGTTGGAAATATAATAAATGCTATGACGTTATTGCTCTGTTGATCCTCCTGTAAAAGAAATATAGAACAAATCAGAGCAAGTCAGACCAACGCACCCTTCTCTACTGATGTAACCCTCATCAACTCATCACCTTCCAGAATAATACTTTCCCCCAACGCAACACCTCTCTTTCACGTTTGCATACGTCCCCTGAGCTTCTCGATCCTCCAGCACCTGCATGTCCTGTGTGTCCTACAGTATCCGTTTGTCCTTCTATATCTATGTCTCTTACCATAGCTATGTGTCCTCAGTGACTATGTGTCCAACCATACCTATATGTCCTACGATATGCGTCCTGGAGTGCCTACGCAGATTTCTACAAACAGCTGTATTTAAGATCTTATTCTTACTTCACCCACAAAACTTCGTATTCGAGAAGTTGTTTCGCTTATTACAGAAATCGTCAGCACATCTGTTGTTGAGGGCATAGTCCCCCTTCACTTCAAACAAACACGATTGTTGAAAAAGCATAGTCATGGCTGTTATGAGCTAAAAAAAAAAAAAAAAAAAAACCTGTGTTAAATCCACAATTCATTAAAAAGACACTTGGAAAGATCGTACTGAAACGTTTGCAGAGGCATGTGTCTGATAATCACCTTCTTGAAATGAATCAGTCTGCATACAGGAAGGATCACGGAACAGAGGCTGCTGCACTGAGTGTCATGCTAACTCCGCTGATGAATGCAGGTGAGAAAGTCATCTCCATGACTGCTCCCCGTGTCCTCAGTGCAGCGTGCAAAACGCTGGATCATCCCATCCTTTTGAAGAGGTTGCATGTCGCGCTTGATGTTCAGGGCAAAGCTTTTGACTGGTCTGTGTATATGTGCGTACGTGCGTGCGTGCGTACGTGTGTGCATGCGCGCGCGCGCGCGCGCGCGCGCGCGTATGTGTGTGTGTGTGTGTGTGTGTGCGCGTGCGCGTGCGTGTGTTCTTTTGTTTCTTAAATGTTTATGTTTTTATCACCTCTTATTTACTAATCTATGAATATCTTACATTTTGGTATTCATTGATCTGCTGTACTGCAACTACTACTACTACTACTACTACTACTACTACTACTACTACTACTACTACTACTACTACTACTACTCTACTACCACATCACCACCACACTACTACTACTATTATTACTATCATTACTATTCTTTTTCTTTTTAAAAAATGATTTCCCAACATTAGTAACAAAAGGCAGAATCAAGATAACATCATACAAATGAGTATACTACATCAGGAAGGGGGAAGTGAAGGAGAACAAAGATATAAAAACACTTAAAAAAATCAGATAGTTCCATTCAATAATCAACGAAGAATGAAGGAAAAGGCAAAAGTCACAAACATACAACCGTTTCTCGTTCACGAGGCACTCGAGTAATCCATACATCCAGTATGCCTGGCCAAATAGGGTAAAGTGGTTAGATAAGAATTTTTGACATATGTAAACATATTTTCTTAAATTTCATTAGCTACTTATTACCATCGACCACCTATTGCTCGTTCTTTTTGTTTTTCCTTCCTCGTCTAACTCAGTCCATTGTACATAGCAGCTAGTTTTTCATATCAAATTCCATGTATTTCATTTCTGAACAATGCATATGTTTTTTCAACTCTACATATATTATTAAGTTCTCCCAAACAGTCTTTGACAGTATGCTTCATTTAGTTTATTCTACATCTGCACATACAGTGTTAAGCCCATAAAATAATGTTTTCAAAAACTTTATCAGTTTCTGTATGTTCATCATTTCCAAATAGAACCAGCTCCATACTAAACTCCATTCTGCTGCAATGTTTACATCTTTCTTTTAATGTTTCTTTTTTTTTATAGTCTCCCCCCCCCCCCCCCCCCCCCCCCCCCCCCCCCCCCCCCCCCCCCCCGAAATGTTTCGTTAACTGGTACTGCCACAAGTGGTGTTGAATTGAATCAGTGTTAGCTTCGCAAAATGTACACGGATCACTGGTAAGAATTATCATCCTCTTTAAGATACAATTTATAACCAAAATATTGTGACAAATTCTTATTTGGAACCATTTTAATTTAATTTCTTTAATGCGTTTCATTTGTTTTTTCTATGTTTGTTTTCTCAGTCTGTTAGACATCTTTATTCATCTTCCCAGTTTGCAAAGGAGCTTATATCAAATATTGTTATTTTTTCGATGAGAGTGGTGTGAATATGTTTCGATCCCTTGTTGACGCTAGATATTATTTGCAGTGCTTTCCTTTATTACAGTTATTGTTCGTTGCTTAAATATTTGCACTTCTTCAACATTTTTTATTGATGATATATATACCATATACTCTAGGTAATTTACTGTGATATCATATTTTTCAGAAACGTTTTGTAATCGGGAAAACTTCCATCTTAATTGGCAACATCTTTAACTAGGAATATCTCCTTTGCTATCCAGCTTTTTTAAAGTTTAAGGACGTCATTACAAACTATTAACTTGTCAATACAGAAAAACGGCTCTGCTAATACTTCATTCGAATTGTTTAAAAATACCTGATCTGCAAAGTTAACCTACAAAGAGAAAACGTCTTTCCAAAATTCATTGATTTTTTTTCTACTGAGGAAATTTCTAGGTCTGTAGACGTCAAATGAATCTATTTCTGGGAACACAGCACTGTATGTTTTTTCTTTTTTCCATTTTGGAATTGTCGTGTATATTCTTTTTTGACCAGGTCAGTTTTAGAGCTTGTATATATTTGCGTAAATGTAGAGCACCTAAACCTCCATTTTCAACAGAATGTACTGCACATTTTCTTTTGATCGTGTCAGTTTTTTTTTTATTCCATATCATTCAAAACATATTTCTGAAGCTGATTTATTTCATCATCTGGAGATTTGGTGACAGAATCCACAAGTATATGAGCTTTGAAAGAATCACGGACTTCAGTACTTTAATCCTGTCTAGGGGTGTACATATACATTTTGACCAAACTTAAAACAATTATTTAATGTCGAAAAATTTCTCTGCTGTGATGATTTCTGCCATTTTTGATAACGGTTCTGTGAACCTAGTATCTTATATTTTGGTGGATTTCATTTCATTATCGTTTCGGGCAGATATTCACATTCTGAGTTTTTCTAACCATGCATTTACAGATTGTTGATAATTGTGTTTTAGTCCTGAGAATTATTCAAACTCTTTAAGAGTTTCTGATAGATTTTCATACTAATCCATATCCCCTTCTAATGCGAACACTGTATCATCTGCAAATTGGCTGATCTTAAATATCATATCAGTATTTTAATGCCCTTTATTCTCTCGTATTCCTTAATTTTACATGCTAAGATTTCTGCACACAAAACAAATATATATGGCAAAATGGGATCGCCCTGACGGCACCCTCTTTCTGTTTAAAAAACTCTTGGACACTTTTCTATTCAAAATTGCATATAATCTTATGTTCTTATATAATGTCGAAACCCAGCAGCGTATACTTTCCTCAAAATCAAAAGCTTTAAGTATCTTATTCATATCTATCCAGTTTATCAAACACCTTCTCATAGTCAATTGATACTAGTAAGCCAGGTAGAGAATATTTTTCCAGATAAAACATTATGCCATACATGATTCTTACATTTTCTCCAATATATCGTCCTGGAATAAAAACCTGTCTGGGTCATTGCATAGTTTATGCAGAACAGTCTTAATTCTATTCGCTATGCATGTGGCACCTATCTTGTACGAAACATTTAGCAGTGAAATTAATCTCCAGTTTCTTTAAAACTCTCTTGGTTTATCGGTTTTGGGTAGACCCGTTATTAGTCCTCTTTGAGAGACCGACATCTCTCTGTTTATAAAGCCTTCATTTAATGATCTGATTAAAACTCTTCTATTTGTTTCCAAAAGAATTTAAAAACTAAACTGTCATCCCATCCGTACCAGGACCTTTGTCATTCTCCATGTTTTCCAGGGTTTCTGATGCTTCCTGGATGGTAATCATACCTTCAAAATGTTCTGTTTTGTCTTCATTTTAGTTGTGGCAGATTTGAAATATACCTGCTAATATCAATATCCTTTACTTCTCTTTTCTTATATAATTGTTTGTAGTATGATCTGCTGCTCTCTTCTAACATTTAATCTGTTTCTAGCAAAACATTTCCTTGATCCGTAACTGATTTCAACATCTGCTTGATACCATAGTGTCTTTTTGTCCAGATTACAAAAGTACTTGGTTCCTTTTTCTCTCGGTGAAGCCCATCTTGCTCTGGACCTAAGAATGTTCCAATCTGCTTTTGTGTGTTGTAACTGAGCAAGCTCATCTTTCTTATTTTGTAGATAAACAGCATTACTATGCATAGGTGTTTCTCTTTCAAAGTTTTGTATTTCCCTTTCTAAGCAGGTTTTGGCGTTCATTTGTTCTCTTTTCTTATTAATACTAAACGTTATTGTTTTTTTGATCTTATTTCCATGATCAGAACTTCTGAAGATAACCTGTCACTTATCAAAAATTGTATTTCATTGTTGGGCATCTTGCTTACGTTCTGTATATCATAGGGTGATGTAGCACATTGTTCCTTGACATCATGTATAGTTTGTTTCACTAAATCTACGTACTTGATATCCCTAAGTAGTAAGGCGTTAAATTTCCAAAACGTTTTCCTTGTTGCTGGTGCTTAGAGCCATGTTTAATTTGATCAAAGCGTGGTTACTTCTGTGACACCAAAGGATTTCTGCGTCTCTAATATTGCTAGTAAGTGTGTCTGATATTAGAAAGAAATCGATTCGACTTTGCTGTATGGGGTTGGGTCTTTTCCAGGTATTTCTTTGAATTTCAGGATTTACTTCCCTGCAGATATTGACCAGTTCTAATTCATTGATCATGTTTAAAACCATTTCTCTGGCTTTTGTATTATATACAGATCTATGATTATCATAGTCAAGGCTAGGATTAATCACTAGATTCCAACCTCCACCAATTACAATGTTGAAAATACCAGTCTCCTTCATTTTTGTTTGAATGTCTTAAAAAAAAAAAAGTGGGTCTGTCGCAGTTTGGTCCATGAATATTTACCAGCACAATTTCAGTGTCTAACGTGTTCAGAATAAGTATAATGTAGTTTCCTTGTCTGTCCCTCACCGTTTTCTTTATTTTGAAACCAGAATTATTCTTAAGCAAAATAGCAACTTCCCTTTGATCTTAATTGTTAGAAGAAAACACGCACATTGTTAGAAGAAAACACACACTCATAGCCCCATTCTGCCCTAATATGTTTTCCGTACTTTTTGTAAAATGTATGTCCCAGTTTAAAGAGAATATTTCTAAGTTATTCATTCTCGTCACATCGTATTAAAACATAATCAGTGCAACCTACTTTTCTGAGAGAGCAACAATGTCCACGAATGCACTTATTTCTAATATCAACCATTGGTGAGAAAAAAGACACATTTTAAAACAAGAAGAAAAACGATTCTTATATATATATAAAGTCTGTATGAAGATGAAAGATATGCTAAGACCACATCTGGTGAACGAAATGTGTAACAACTTCGAGGAAATATAGACTTATAAATTACTAAAAAAACAGTTGACTGGTCTCTGCATAGGAAAGGTAAACTTTCATTCTTACATATACGGAAAATGTACAGATTGGTGCGAGTGTGTGTGTGTGTGTGTGTGTGTGTGTGTGTGTGTGTGTGTGTGTGTGTGTGTGTGTGTGTACGTGCGTGCGTGCGTGCGTGCGTGCGTGCGTGCGTGCGTGCGTGTGCGTGTGTGTGTGTGTGTGTGTGTGCGCGCGCGTGTGTGAGTGCGCGCGCAGGCGCGTTGCGCGCGCGCAC
>JADBJO010008088.1:10000-12500 GCA_016801955.1 Conus betulinus | reverse complement strand
TGTAGAGTGACTGCACTCCACCTTGCTGTCAGAGTGACTGCACTCCACCATACTGTAGAGTGACTGCACTCCACCTTGCTGTCAGAGTGACTGCACTCCACCTTGCTGTCAGAGTGACTGCACTCCACCATACTGTAGAGTGACTGCACTCCACCTTGCTGTCAGAGTGACTGCACTCCACCATACTGTAGAGTGACTGCACTCCACCTTGCTGTCAGAGTGACTGCACTTCATCTTGCTGTCAGAGTGACTGCACTCCACCATACTGTAGAGTGACTGCACTCCACCTTGCTGTCAGAGTGACTGCACTTTACCATACTGTCAGAGTGACTGCACTCCACCATACTGTAGAGTGACTGCACTCCACCTTGCTGTCAGAGTGACTGCACTTCACCATACTGTCTGAGTGACTGCACTCCACCATACTGTTAGAGTGACTGCACTCCACCATCCTGTAGAGTGACTGCACTCCACCTTGCTGTCAGAGTGACTGCACTTCACCATACTGTAGAGTGACTGCACTTCACCATACTGTAGAGTGACTGCACGTCACCATACTGTAGAGTGACTGCACTTCACCTTGCTGTCAGAGTGACTGCACTTCACCATACTGTAGAGTGACTGCACTCCACCTTGCTGTCAGAGTGACTGCACTTCACCATACTGTAGAGTGACTGCACTCCACCATACTGTAGAGTGACTGCACTTCACCATACTGTTAGATGACTGCACTCCACCATACTGTTAGAGTGACTGCACTTCACCATACTGTCAGAGTGACTGCACTCCACCATACTGTTAGAGTGACTGCACTTCACCATACTGTTAGAGTGACTGCACTTCACCATACTGTTAGAGTGACTGCACTTCACCATACTGTTAGAGTGACTGCACTTCACCATACTGTTAGAGTGACTGCACTTCACCATACTGTCAGAGTGACTGCACTCCACCATACTGTTAGAGTGACTGCACTCCACCATACTGTTAGAGTGACTGCACTTCACCATACTGTTAGAGTGACTGCACTTCACCATACTGTTAGGGTGACTGCACTTCACCATACTGTAGAGTGACTGCACTTCACCACACTGTTAGAGTGACTGCACTCCACCATACTGTTAGAGTGACTGCACTTGACCATACTGTCAGTGTGACTTTACCCACTTACGTTTAATATGCTTTACACCCATCATCATGTAGTCAGAATGACTCACTCCACTCAGCCCCCCCCCCCCCCCCCCCCCCCCCCCCCACACACACACACACACACACACACACACACACACACACACACGCGCGCGCGCGCGCGCGCGCGCGCACGTCTTTCCCTCGACACATACAGAATATGATTGTTCACATCGTACGGTCAACATGACTGTTCTCCGCCATATAGTTAACATGATTGCCCCTACCATGTGGTAAAGAGGACTGTTCCCGATTATACTGTTAACGTGACTGTTCTCCACCCTATAGTCAAGAATACCGACCCCACCCTATGGTTAACAGGGCTGTTGCCCCTCCATAATTATGGTTTACAAAACTGCCCCCTCCATATGGTTCACATGACAGTCCCCCTCCATATGGTTAACATGACTGTCCCCCTCCATATGGTTAACATGACTCCCCCCCCCATATGATTAACATGACTCCCCCCCTCCATATGGTTAACATGACTGTCCCCTCCATATGGTTAACATGACTGTCCCCTCCATATGGTTAACATGACTGTCCCCTTCCATATGGTTAACATGACTGTCCCCTCCATATGGTTAACATGACTGTCCCCTCCATATGGTTAACATGACTGTCCCCTCCATGTAGTTAACATGACTGTCCCCCTCCATATGGTTAACATGACTGTCCCCCTCCATATGGTTAACATGACTGTCCCCCTCCATATGGTTAACATGACTGTCCCCCTCCATATGGTTAACATGACTGTCCCCCTCCATATGGTTAACATGACTGTCCCCATGACTGTCCCCCTCCATATGGTTAACATGACTGTCCCCCTCCATATGGTTAACATGACTGTCCCCCTCCATATGGTTAACATGACTGTCCCCATGACTGTCCCCCTCCATATGGTTAACATGACTGTCCCCTCCATATGGTTAACATGACTGTCCCCTCCATATGGTTAACATGACTGTCCCCTCCATGTAGTTAACATGACTGTCCCCTCCATATGGTTAACATGACTGTCCCCCTCCATATGGTTAACATGACTGTCCCCCTCCATATGGTTAACATGACTGTCCCCCCCATATGGTTAACATGACTGTCCCCCTCCATATGGTTAACATGACTGTCCCCATGACTGTCCCCCTCCATATGGTTAACATGACTGTCCCCATGACTGTCCCCCTCCATATGGTTACATGACTGTCCCCCTCCATATGGTTAACATGACTGTCCCCCTCCAAGTAACAAACAGATTGCACACCACCTCCCCTATGATTAACATGACTTTCCCTCCTTATTACTATTACGACTG
>JADBJO010008087.1:100254-101700 GCA_016801955.1 Conus betulinus | reverse complement strand
CGCCAATTGAAACACAGGCAGTGCCTGAACACAGAAGAAAAACAGTGCGTTACTGTTGGAAACAATGAAAAATACTTGTTCTCAGTACTGTTGATCCAGTCACCATGGAACAAATGAAAAAACAGCCTGTCCATGAACGTCCGAGTCCAGCTTTGTGCAACACACACACACACACACACACACACACACACACACACACACACACGCACACACACACACCCACACACACACGCACGCACGCACGCACACACACACATACACACACACACGCGCGCTCTCGCTTCACTGACAAACACATACACGCATGTTCTGCATACTTGCAACATGCATTTTGTGGAATACGCAATACCAAATAGTGTTGTCAATTTACATTCATACACACTCATACCTTGGAGATCTCTAATAAAGATCAGCGTTGTTTTATAGAAAATGAATCAAGAGTAAAACACAACTTGCATGCTCTCACCACACATGTATGCACGCGCGCGTGCACACACGCACTCATATCCAATGCAAATACAACAATAGACATTTGGATCAATTCAAGGAAATCGCCGTTGGTGAGAGTTCATGTATGATGCCATTAGATTAAAAAATAATTGCTCGTATGGATTTGTGATGGGGGTCTTTACTGGGTTGTAAGAACTTTGGTTCTGACTTGGGTCAGAAGTCATGCTCTGATAGGGGAATGATATAGAGGATAAAACGACTGTATTGGTTGAATATTGTCAGATTTGGAGGAGGGAGGAAAAACTAGTGGGGGGGTGGTGACGAGTCTGAGTGTTGTCAAACAAAGTAGGGTGGGGAAGGAGTGGGGACGGGTGATAAGGTTGGGGAGGTCTCTGGTATTGTCCTCATAGGTAGAAGGATGGAGAGTGGCCCTTGAATAAAGGGAGTGAGCAGTGGCGCTTGATGTTTGTGGCGTTTGGGAACGCTTACTTCGAATCAGAGGGGGATAATGGGCCATGGATTCATGGGTGTGGATAATTTGTGCCTGAGTCACCATTATTTGTTTGTCGTTGTTGTGAGTAAGTGTTTCTGTCACTGTATGTTGACGGGTTGTTCCGTCTGGGATTGGTAACTCGGGACTGAGGGGGATACAGTACTCGCTTCAGATTCTGTGCTAATTTGGCAGTGCCTACATCACTTGGATGAATAAGATTGTGGTAGAGTGCCGGTTTAGTTTTCCCTGCCAAGGTAACGAAACTGAAATAATTGTCTATGAAATCACATTTCAGCGTTTCACAGGCTCTTCCCATGTTTTGGTTTGTGGGTGAAATGATGGTGTTGATATGGTGTTTACCTCGGGCTGGAATGATTGAGCTCAGGATGAACCTGGCTTTAGGAAACTTCTGACTGGCCAAGTGAATGAGGTCACACCATGTGTCTTTCGTAACTTCACCTGTGGTTCTACAGTCATTCACCCCAACATGTAAAATCAATACT
>JADBJO010008087.1:92754-95254 GCA_016801955.1 Conus betulinus | reverse complement strand
GCCTGGAATGCCACCTTTCTGGACTGACACATCCAAGCACTTGTTTTCCATGAGGTACTTGGTCAGCCTTGCTGCCATGACAGAGAAAAGATTTTCCCTTCGACATTCAGTAGTGATATTGGCCTGAACTGGCTGATGTCACTTGAGTTTTGCTCTTTGGGGATGTACCATGTATATATATATATATATATATATATATATATATATATATGTGTATGTATGAGAGAGAGAGAGAGAGAGAGAGAGAGAGAGACAGACAGACAGACAGACAGACAGACAGAGAGAGACAGACAGAGATAAGTAACCGAACACCATATCAGCAACTTATAGAGCAGCCTGGTGTTGCAGTGACTGCAAGAAATATTCAATTATAAACAAAGTTTGCTCTTATGTCTTAGATTGAGGAAATAGTGCTCAGAATGGTGCTCGGTTAATTATCCTTGGAATTTATTAGTTTATTATAATTTAGTCCCTTGCAGATTCATCCCAAGAACTGGCCCTCAACACTTGTGTCTTAAGAGGTTATCTTTTTATATTTTCTACTTTTCACAAAGAAAACATAGCTTGTTTTGCTCTTTCATGATTCTCTTTTGTTTCTTAGGTGGCACCTTTGGTTGGTTTTTTGAAAACTCAACAAACATACTACGGTATTGCACACCAGCCTTTTTCTGGGATTGCATTCTTATTAAAACCGAAAAGGCAGAGGAGTCAAGTTACCACTTTCCGCCGTCACACAGGAGAAACAATCAGGTTTCGAAATACCGGTAACTGACAGGAGTTATATGTTAGTGTTTCCTCCCTATGGAGATTGTCTCCCCCTTGGAGACTATAAGCTTGCTGAAAGCTCATTTTGAGAAGCATTTATTATTCACCATTCACCCTCTCAAGCACATACTGTCAGTTAGGCAGAATTATCTACCACTTCAGATATGAATGTTTATCTCTCCTCCTCCCCCCCCCACCCCGTTTCTTTCATCTAAGACATAATAGTGCGCTGCTGCTCATTCAAGCTTTGTTTATAACTGAATATTTCTTGTAGTCATTGCAAAACGAAGCTGCTCTGTAAGTTGCTGGAATGGTGCTCGGCTACTTATCCGTGGAATTTATTATTTCATTATATATGTGCATATATATATATATATATATATATATATATATATATATATATATATATATATATATATATATATATACGGTACATCCCCAAAGAACAAAACTCAAGTGACAGTGACATCAGCCAGTTCAGGCAATATCACTACTGAATGTCGAAGGGAAAATCTTTTCTGTCATGGCAGCAAGGCTGACCAAGTACCTCATGGTAATATGTATATATATATATATATATATATATTTATATAGTGTGTGTGTGTGATAAAATAAGGTATCAAAATGTACACGTAAAAATATCCTTTAAGCTCTTGAGCTTCGAGCTCTTTTAAAATCTCGAAGGGCACTTTGATACTATTTATGACACACACACACACACACACACACACACACACACACACACACACACACACACACACACACACATATATATATATATATTATGGAAAAATTGTTAACCCTGCACTTATTTTCCCCACTACTTAATTGTTCAGCATTATATATATATATATATATATATATATATATATATATATGTGTGTGTGTGTGTGTGTGTGTGTGTGTGTGTTCATAATTCAAAAGAACAAGTGTAAATTATACATTCATGAGATTTCTTATGACATTTGTTCTATTTAGTATGCTATTAACCCTATCTTCCTGTCTTTGTTTTTTCTGTAATTCATGCATGTGTGTAACATACTTCAGACCCATACAGAGAACGATAGCGTTCAAAGAAACAACACATTCATCCAACATGAGCTCTGATACAGACATGCACACGCGATCGAGAGACATGACATTAAGAACATGGTCGCAAGATGTCTTCCTCAGGGTCGTCATTGATGACGTTGTTTATATTCCATCCATTTGTGCTGACAAAAGCGACGCACAGCAACGCTCAATGAACGTTTTAAATAAAAGAAATGCTGTTTACTAAAAGGTAACTCTGTGACTATGTCAGTCCTTGGACAGGGTGGTAATGACATCTTCAAGTTCCTTGTTCCTGGTTTGTCACGGATCCTAACCTGTGAGACTGAACACTTTACCTGTTCTGAACCTGCAGGCCACTGAGTGCAAGTGTAAAACTATGACAATAACCGCTAGTCCACAATCAGAGCTGTTACAGGAGTAAAGCTGATTCTCATGTTCAAACCGGTTATAGTCATCAGAAGGTTTCCAGACTTTCCAGGCGATGAAGGTTGTTACTACCAGATTCCAACAAAGATCCCACAACAGTGCAGTGTCTCCTCTGGTGGGTTGCCTCTTGACGACTTGAAATTGACTGTTACTTGTGGATTGCCGGTGCCGGGGGGGGCGGCGGCGGCGCCGACTGGGCTGTGGCTGTGGACGGGGTGTCGGAATAAGTGGCGTGGGTGCACTGCCTCTGAGGTGG
>JADBJO010008087.1:72754-87754 GCA_016801955.1 Conus betulinus | reverse complement strand
ACCAGTTTACCAGAGAAACACTAAAGCGCAAAACTTTTGGTGGATGCATCGAAACTTTCCCACTTGCATCTGTCATGGTCCATACTCCGTACTTTTAGAGGGCCTATCAAAGCCTGTGTGATAGAGGAACCAGTAGCAGATTTGATCTTAGGCAGTTTGCCAGGGGTTCGAACTACCCATGGTGATCAGAGTGGTTCCATCACATGTGAGCCATCTGCACTTGTGACAATATCAGCGCAGGTACAAAAAAGATACAAAACCCACTGAGCCGCCAGTTACACCAACAGTGCCTCACCTAGACATAGAACCAGAAAAACTCAAGACCATGTAAAAATCTGACGATTTCTCTCATGACATGTTCTGAGAAAATGAGAAATGAATGTATTTTGGATGAAATGGAACACTGCTCTGTGTTGGAAGATGAAATTCTGTATTGAATTTATATATGAAGGTAGTGGTGAGAACGTGTACCAGGTAGTCGTGCCAAAGGAACTGAGACACACTGAACTCAAAGAAGCTCATAATGTTGTGATGGCTGGACACTTGGATGTTCACAGAACTCTGGACAGGGTTCTTTCTTCTACTGGCCGACGGTTCGTACTGATGTGGCAAAGCATTGTCAGTCATGTGATGACAGATCTAGTGTGCCTGTGCTGTGGACTGACATACTACCTGAGACTTCATCGCTGAAACTGACACGACATTACTTGACAGTGTGTCTGAGAAACCTGATACTGTCCAACACTGCTTTGGTAGGAATCATTGCATAATGTGAAAAGAATGACACTATCATCCCTTCTCTTCCCTCTTCTGCCAGTGAGACTTATAATGCGGTCCACAATGACGATAATCTCTCAAATGATGGCAAGCAGCAGATCAGGAACTGTCTAAAAGAGTTCTCTGACATTTTAACTGACAAACCGGGTATGGTCAGAGGTGTCGAGCCTCATCAGACACTTTTGACAGCTGACAGGCAGTACGACGCCAACCCTATTCCTTGCCTTTTGTAACCAGATATGTCGTTGAAGACGAAGTAAAGAAGATGTTTCAAATGAGAGTGATTGAGTCTTACACTTCTTCTTACTGCTCTCATGTGGTTCTTATGTCAAAATCTGATGGTTCAGTACGCTTTTGTATTGATTACAGAGCGCTGAACAAACTGGCTGTCTATTATTGAGAACCCATCCTTGACATGGGCGAACTATTTTTGTCAGCTTTCTAAGTCTGAGTACTTTGCCAAAATAGACCTTGCAAAAGGTTATTGGCAAACCCCTGTTGACCCCTCTTACAAATTCAAGACTGCCATTCAACCTCACTTGGACCGTATCACTGGATTCACACGCCTTTCGGTTTACAAAATGCTCCTGCGACCTTTGCGAGAATGATGCGCCAGTTCTGCCTGAGTGAAAACATTGCTTTAATTTTTAAAATGACATTCTATAGCATGTTGCTGACTTTGAACAGTTGATTGTTGGAATCAAAAACAATTCCAAATGCACAGGGCCGGGCTGAGATCAAGGCCATCAAGATGTTTCTTGGCTTTCAGACTTTGTATTTCCTAAGACATACGATTTCAAAAGGGGTTTTTTTTTGAGATCTCAGTCTGAGGGTGGAGACAATCATAATTGTTAGGGTCGCCCAAACAAACAAAACAAAAAAAGAAAACAAGTCCGCCTGATACTAGGCCTGCTGGGATACTACCGACGCTACGTTCTCCAGTTTGCACCCACACCACTCCACTTTCGGATCCGACAAACAGTGCCTAGAAGGGCGCCATCACTTGGTCCCCATAGTGCCAGGAGGCACTGGAGCAGATCCAAGCTGGCCTGTCTGTGGAGCCAGTCCTCCTTCCAGACTTGGACAGCGAGTTCCTGCTCCATACTATCGCTAGCTCTACTGGACTGGGAGCAGTCCTTCAGCGAGAACCGCAGGGTCTCCTTCATCCTGTTCGTTACAAGAGCAAGAAACTCTCCAGTCCTCAACGTTCGTATTGCACGATAGAACCTGAATGCCTGGCAATAGTCTGGGGGCTGTCAAAGCTTGAACGGTTCTTGACGGACCAGAGTTCGTCCTTCAGACAGACCACCGCCCATTGACCATCTTGAAACAGAGCAAGACAAAAAGCAGTCGGTTGCTACGTTGGTCTCTGATGCTGCAAGAATGCAGTTCCATGTGGAGCCAATCTCTGGCAGCACCAATGTTCTTACAGACATGTCGTCTCGGATGGATTGAGACAGTGCAGTCAGCGTGTACAAATACGTATTGTGCCTCTACATGATTCTGAATTGTGCATGTTTTCCTGTCATTGTCCCCCCTTTTCAAGAAATAATGCTGCGGCGATCTCTATATGTGGCTGGTATGTGGAATGGGCATGCTTATTTCTGTTGTTGGCTCTGCCCAAGTGATGGACTTTCTGTGTGGACTCGTACACTTTCCTTTTCAAGGACAGAGTCTGTGCTGTAAAAGGTGTTACACTGCCTTATTGAAAGTGTGAATCGAAAAAGATGTGATGTTATATTTACGTTTGACTCGATCTTAGCTGAACCAGTAAAGTTCTGAGTTTATAGATTGAGTTTTTTAGTCTATTTTTATTTTGTAAAGAAAAACTTCTTTCCGTTCAAATTGTTGTTGTTGTTGTTGCCGTTGGTGTTGTTCCGGCGGAGAGACTGTCATGTGCATCATATTAGGTGCACGTGTTTGATAAATGTTTACATTATATTCATCATTAAAAGCTACTTTAGCTCCAGGAGGTGGTCAGTAAACCTCGATGTAGCACTAGTAAGTGTCCGTTATGTTAAAAAGTTCAAACTATAGACAAAGGTGAAAATATGTGAAAAGTGTTTATGCTTCCACTCACACTCCCTGAGAGGGTTAGCGATTGAATTAACAAGTTAGCTTGCCTGGTAGGTTTTAGCATTATCTGGTTGGGAGTGTTGTGCAATTAAAGCATGATTTTGGCTTGACTGCAAGAAAAGCACGATTTTTTTTTTGCTGTTTAAGGACTAGCTGGTTAAATAGTAGTCTGTGTTAGCAGAGGTGTTAGAGAGAGAGAGAGAGAGAGAGAGAGAGAGAGAGAGAGAGAGAGAGGGGGGGGGGGAGGGGCTTCAACTGTGCTAATATGTTGTAGGGGCTTTGTTTTAGAGGTGCTATGTGGGAGATATCTTCACCTCTGTAGAACAGAAAAGAGTTTAATTGTAGATTAAGGCATTAAATTGCCAGTGTAGGTCAACACATTGAAAGGAAAAGAAATTTTTTCTTCTCTAAAGCACTTTGTCTCCCTAAGTCCCCTATGTGACAAGTATTCTTCAAAAATGAATTAGTATTAGACGGTGGAAAGCTAACACTTGAGGAAAATGAATGAAACACATAGTGATGACCGAGGTCTCAGCTGGGTTGGGATGATTTGAGAGTGGAAGACTATAACTGCTTACTCGTGACCTTGAAGCGCAGCGTTGGTTGTTTGGAGATAGTGTGATCCGGTGGCCTTAGCTGATCAAATCATCTGAAGGTCTTCATGTCCAAGGTTCAAGCCTGTGGGGCTCGTATTGATTAGTATGTGCTAAGTCATCTTTTCATGAAATCTTGATGTGACAGAAAAGTGTGAGTGAACGAAAATTCTAAAGACGTTATTGAAATCAATGATGTAAAACCTGTACAAAAAGGGTAAAAATGTTAGAATTCAAAAGGAAACTGTGTCCTAGCAAGAAGGAAGGTTGAATGCGCGAGATCGTGTGAGACCGCGAGCGAAAGTTGGAGTCGAGGAGGTTTTATTTGTATGGCCATTGAATTATCTCGCTTGTGTCTGTGTCTGCCATGCCAGGGGTAACACACCCTCCTTTTCAGCTGTGGTTACATTGCGTTTCCCCAGTTTGTGTGTGTGTTGTTTTGATTGCTTCGTGTTTTGTCGGTTTCGTCTTATTATATGGTGTTGTCCTGAATTATGTTATGTTGGGTTTTATACGTGTGTCATTTTGTTATCCTGAGTTGTGTACATTGATGTTCTTGTGTGTGTGTGTGTGTGTGTGTGTGTGTGTGTGTGTGTGTGTGTGTGTGTGTGTGTGTGTGTCTGTGCGTGCGTGCGTGCGTGCGTGCGTGCGTGCGTGCGTGCGTTCGTGCGTGCGTGCGTGTGTGTGTGTGCGTGTGTGTGTGTGTGTGTGTGTGTGTGTGTGTGTGTGTGTGTGACGTTATGTTGTGTTGAGCTGCGCCAATCTGGGTTTTGTCTCGTTAAATTGTGTTGTCCTGAACTGCATGCCTTACGTTAGGTTTTGTCATGTTGGCACTGCGTCTCACTGTTTTGTTGTGGTGTTTTTTACGTTGTGTTGTGTCATTTTGTGTTATACTGTTTAGCATTGTACTGTGTGTTGTTTATATTGTAAACTGGTGCATTGTGGAATAGTGTGGTGTGGTGTGGTGTAGAGTGGTGTGAGATGGCGCGACGCAGAGTGCTGTGGTGTGGGGTGGTGTAGTGTAGAGTGGCGTGGCGTGATGTGGTGTAGTGTAGAGTGGTTTGGTGTGGTGTGAAATGGTGTGGCATGGTGTAGTGTGGTGTGGAACGGTGTGGATTGGTGTGGTGTAGTGTAGTGCGGTGTGGTGTGGAATAGTGTGGAGTGCTAGTGGTTTCGGTTTGGACTGGTGTGAAAACAGTTTGGTGCGGTGTGGTGCTGACGTGTGTGGTGTGGAATGGGTGGTGTGAGTGGTGTGGTGTAATATAGTGTGGTGTATAGTGGTGTGAAATGGTGTGATGGAGAGCGCTGTGGTGTGGTGTGATGTAGTGTAGAGTGGCGTGGAGAGGTGTGCTGTGCTGTGGTGTAGAATGGTGTGAAGTGGTGTGAAGTGGTGTGGAGTGGTGCGGTGTAGAACAGTGTGGTGTATAGTGGGTGTGAAATGGTGTGATGCAGATTACTGTGGTGTGGAGTGGGTGGCGTGGAGTTGTGTGCTGTGCTGTGGTGTAGAATGGTATGAAGTGGTGCGGTGTGGTGTAGAATGGTGTGAAGTGGTGTGTGGTGTGGTGTAGAGTGATGTTTACTGTTAAGGCGCGGTGTGGGTTCAGATTCAGATTCATATATTTATTCATATACTTGAATGGGTTTGTGAACACTCACAAAACAATAGTTACAAGCATTTGAATTAAAGTTTTGAACGGAAGCCGAAAAATTATAAAACAATTTCAAGAA
Source organism: Conus betulinus (assembly GCA_016801955.1). Classification (NCBI taxonomy): domain Eukaryota; kingdom Metazoa; phylum Mollusca; class Gastropoda; order Neogastropoda; family Conidae; genus Conus; species Conus betulinus. The sequence continues at coordinate 82,580 of JADBJO010008087.1, read as the reverse complement.
GAGAAGATTTCTCTATACTGAATGGCTTTCATACAAAAAAAAAAAAAGGAAAAGAAAACCAGCATCAGCAGAAGTAGATGAACGGGAAAGGCTCAATTTAAACAAAGACTGCCGTCTGTAAACTTTTATCTAATGCTCGTGAGAATTGGACAGTACAGAACTAAGTATAATTCGGTTTCCTTTGAATCTTTACATGAAGGACAAAGCCAATCAAAAAATTACTACGTGTTGATATCTCAAAGAATGAGTGTCTAATGTAGGTATTACTGATCTGAATTTTGCTGTTACGTGTTTTATGTACCTCTTTATGTTCAAAGTTAGGTACGTTTATAGGTCATGAACATTGGACATGTTCCTGTAGAAACCAAAACCTGTCGCTGTTAATGAATAATGCCAGACCATTTCTACCATCTGCAGTCAACCAGTCCTTCGTGGGAGAGACACGAGAACTCTAAAACATTACCAACCCCTTGATTCAGCCAAACAAACCAAATCCATATCCATACAGGGAGAGGCGAGTTTTGGACACCCAATTAATTTTACCTATAATGCCTACGTCATATGAAATATTGAATGATTTACGAGGAGTTCTGAAGTCTTCCATAGAGTTGAGTGATGCGGTGTGGCGTGGTGTGGTGTGGCGTGGTGCGGTGTGTGTTGTAGTGTGGTGTAGAGTTATGTGGTGTGGAGTGGTGTGGTATGGAGTAGCGTGGTACAGAGTGGTGTGGTATGGCGTAGTGTGGTATGGAGAGTGGTGTAGTATGGTGTAGTGTGGTGTGGCGCGGTGTGGTGTGGTGTGGTGGTGTGGTGTAATGTGGTGTGGTGTGGTGAGGAGTGGCGTGGTGTGGTGTAGAATCTTGTGTTGTGGAGTCTTGTGGTGTAAAGTCATGTGATGTAGAGTCATGTGGTGTGGTATGGAGTTTTTTGTGATGTGGTGTGCAGTCGTGTGGTGTGGAGCGGTGTGGAGTGGAGTGGTGTGGTGTGGTATGTTAGTGATGTGGTGTACAATGATGTGGTGTGAAGTGGTATCGTGTGGAGTGGTGTGTGTGTGTGGTGTGGAGTGGTGTGGTGTGGTGTGGAGTGGTGTGGTATGAAGTTTTGTGATGTGGTGTGGTGTGGTGTGTGGTGTGGAGTGGTGTGGTGTGGAGTGGTGTGGTGTGGTGTGCAGTAGTGTGGTGTGCAATAGTGTGGTGTAGAGTGGTGTGGTATGGAGTTTTGTGATGTGGTGTGCAATAGTGTGGTGTGGAGTGGTATGGTGTGGAGTGGTGTGGTGTGGTGTGTGTGTGCATTAGTGTGGTGTGCAATAGTAAGGTGTGGAGAGGTGTTGTGTGGAGTTTTGTGATGTGGTGTGCAATAGTGTGGTGTGCAAAAGTGTGGTGTAGAGTGGTGTGGTATGGAGTTTTGTGATGTGGAGTGCAATAGTGTGGGGTGGAGTGGTGTGGAGTGGAGTGGTGTGGTATTGAGTTTAGTGATGTGGTGTGCAGTAGTGTGGTGTGGAGTGGTGTGGTATAGAGTTTGTGATTTGGTGTGCAATAGTGTGGTGCGGAGTGGTGTAGTGTGGAGTGGTGTGGTGTGGTATGGGGTTTGTGATGTGGTGTGCAATAGTGTGGTGTGAAGTTATGTGATGTGGTGTGGAATGGTGTTGCTTGGAGTGGTTTGGTGCGATGTAATGTGGTGTGGAGTGGTTGTGTGGTGTAGAGTGGTGTGGTGTGGCGTGGGGTAGCGTGGTGTGTAGAATGGTATGGTGTGGTGTCATGTAGTGTGGTAATGAGTGGTGTGGTGTGGTGTGGAGTGGTTGTTGGGTGTACACTGGTGTGGTGTGGAGTGGTATAGCGTGGTGTAGAATGTTATGGTGTGGTGTCATGTAGTGTGGTATGGAGTGGTGTGGTGTGCAGTGATGTGGTGTGGTGGTTTAGTGTGGTGTCATCTGGTGTGGTACGGAGCGGGTGTGGTGTGGTGTTATGTGGTTTGATGTATCGTATTGGTGCGCGATGTAGAGTGCTGTAGTATGGTGTTGTGTGGAGTAAAGTGGAAGAGAAATGTTGAGTACGGGAATCTTCTCCAACAAACAGGATAGGCATGACCTTTAGCTTTTGTTCTTGACTGACATCGTTATTACAACGACTGACGTACGGAACCATGAAGAATTGCCCACAAAATAAAGAAATCCTAGTAAAACGTTCGGAAGAATTATTTACCACAAGAAGAAGCTGCAATATCTCTGTAAGCTGAACACAGAACAGACAGACGAAGAACGTGGGGAACTAGTCGTATGCTTGGTGACGGTATTAGCACCCTGACAACACGGTGAAGAATACCATCACACTCTGCACACTCATTGTGGCTGATCCTAGAGTAACCTACGAAGAGCAAGAGAGAAAACAGCCTCGTTTAGTCACATGAAGATCAGGAGGTAAAGTGGTTGAGAGTGGTGTGTGTGTGCCTGTTTAGTTCGCTTTCCGGCCACCTTGTGATAACTCATCAGACGAAGCCTTGTAATCTGATTCCACAGCAATACATGTTTAGAAAACCATCCTGTAAAAACAAACAAACAAACAAACAAGCAAACAAAACATCCACATGTTCTGAGACACTATGGGGCAACTGCTTCCACCTACCGAGGTCATGCAGGCTGTTCCAATATCAGGAAGAAAAATCCGTCAGCCAAGATAATGTTCTAATCTAGTCAAGTAGATAAAACATGTTCCTCTGAGCTGGGTTTTTTTTTTCACAGAAGCCAGAGGCTGATCATTAACGTGTGCGTGCGTGCGTGCGTGCGTGTGTGTGTGTGTGTGTGTGTGTGTGTGTGTGTGTGTGTGTGTGCGTGCGTGCGTGCGTGCGTGCGTGCGTGCGTGCGTGCGTGCGTGCGTGCGTGCGTGCGTGTGTGTGTGTGTGTGTGTGTGTGTGTGTGTGTGTGTGTGTGTGTGTGTGTGTGTGATGACAGCTTTCACAAAAAGAGCACACAGTCACCAGTACAGGTACCCTCACAGAAAAATCCATTGGCCAGAGTACGGTTGCAAATTTGTCAAGTAACCCTTCCCTCTTACAAAAAAAAAAAAAAAAAAACAAACAAAAAAAAACACACACAACCCCCCCCCCCCCACACACATAAAAAATGAATGAATGAATAAATAAAAACATAAACAAAGAAATAGATAATAAATAGAGAACTAAATATATATATAAATAAATACATAATAGATGAAATAGGTGGAATCGATTGTGCCAGGTCTAGCCTCTTTAATCCTATCAAACAAGCCAAATGCGGAACATTAACTTGTGTGTGTGTGTGTGTGTGTGTGTGTGTGTGTGTGTGTGTGTGCGTGCGTGCGTGCGTGCGTGCGTGCGTGCGTGCGTGCGTGCGTGCGTGCGTGCGTGTGTGTGTGTGTGTGTGTGTGTGTGTGTGTGTGTGTGTGTGTGTGTGTGTATGGGGGGGGGGGGGGGGAAGTTGTAGGGCGTAGGGGGTGAGCGTGGGGGTGGGGTTGGGGTTTCAAAGAAAAGAGTGGCTGCAGTACCATGGCAGGTACCCTCACAGAGATACACATAGGCACAGTCCTTGTATGTGTGGGATTTGAATTGGTGTTACAGTGTGCTTTGCAATTGCAAGGATTTGCAAGACACATAAAAAAAAGTACATTATGATAGTAGACGCACTTCTATATGTACAGATTTACTATTCGCTGCGAGAATGACAGAGCAGAGGACGCCAAGGGAGAGGTGGCAGTCTCCTTTGAAGGACACTGATGCAAGAGGTCAATGTCAGGCGGCGCAGCGATTCTTCCAGCTGTATGGGTGACGGCAGGTCGAACCTGTTTCCCTGGGGGACGGCTCCTTGAGATGTGTGGAGAAAGACGATGGAGTGCTGCCTGACAACGTCTGCCGTAGCCCGGGGTGCCGCGTTCTGAGCCAGGCAGACATGGTGGCACTCCCTATGGGGTTGGGCCGAATCTGCCCTCTCGTTTGTAGTCTGCGTGGCCCGCCGAATTTTAGGGATCCGTGCAGATTGCTCCCTCCTTTTGACGGCCTCACGCAGCACAGGACCATCGCACGGAAAAGGCCGCTTGGAGGTCCTGAAGAAGCCTTTTGGTTGGGGAAAAGAGGCAAAATACACCGACACGCATCCTCGGCCGACCACCAGCCGAATTTCAACTGAAGTTTAAAAGGAACGAGAGCTCGGGGAAGAGACAAATGACGGCCCTCATACGGAACTCACCCACTTCTGCCAGCGACAGCAGCTGCCACAGAATATGCAGACCTCTGTCTGCAAGTGTTTCTTGTCCTTAAAGGCCTCAGACCAGCAGGACGTTAATCTCACCCACGAACGAATATACATACAACAATTAATACCACCAGTAGAAACGTTACTCCATGCTGGATTCCTTCCCTTGTAGTTGTGTGTTTTTATTTTATTTCATTTTAATTATATCAAGATCTGGTAAAAGGAATGGGCAAACGAAGCCCACCAAAAGAGAAGAATATTCAAGGTGTCCCCTAAAGGTCATATGCCGCCGTGAAGGAAAAAAAAAACATCCTCCATATCTTTATAGCGTTATTCTGTTCTCTACCACATTTTTCAGAAGATGTGGTGCAAGACATTATTTCCGACTTTAGTACTTTGAATTTGTGACGCTCAGTGTTCGGTAGGAAGCTTTCTTTCGCTGTGTGTATTTGTTTTATATAGAACATTAGCATTTATTCCACGACATCCCTTCTTTCTTTACCTCTTTCGTAACATGCTTTTTTTTTGTCTCGCAACGACACAGAGGGAATACGTTTTAAGCAGAAGTGCACAAACTCAGGCACATGAGAATGAAGCTCGTGGTTACAATATATATCCCTGTTCATCATCATCATCATCATCATATTGACCTTCTTCTTCTTCTTCTTCTCTTCTTCTTCTTCTCTTCTTCTTCTTCTTCTCTTCCTTCTTCTTCTTCTTCGGAAGAGTATTTAGGTTACGCCTGTTCTCATTGAGACCAGTCTCTGAGCGCTATACTATCCATACTTTCCTTTACACAAAGAGCTGACTACCTGGCTACAGTCGACTGAAGAGCTGTCTGATGGCGCTACATTCATTCCTTCCCCGCCTCATTCAGTCGATGAATTTCTCATTCATGTTCTCAACCTCTCCGTGGGTCCTATGTGTATATGTGTCATCCACGACACTGGCCAAACCAGCCTTTTGCTCCGAAAGGTTTTGATGGGATTTTACGTGTGTGCAAGGTGCTTCACATGCGTCCACGCACGGAACCTCAGTTTAACGTCTCATGCAGACGACGTTTTGGAAAGAGCAGTCAGAACAATGCTAACTTCGAATGTGTACTGAAAAGCCCAAGCAGAAATTAGAACCCTCAGCCCCAGGATAGAGTCCAGCGATCTACTAACATCTGACATTGCCAGGACCGAGACAGGCAAACCATAGTACACGAATGTCTCTGCCAAGCAGCATTGGCGAAGTGTGGCACGTACAGTTCTATGCAAGCAACCAGCCGCCGTGGCGATGTGGTTAGCGTCGCGGACTCCCGGCTGGGAGGTCGTGGGTTCGAATCCCATCACAGTCATGTGGGTTTTTCTGCCCCGACCGGCTCCTATCCAGAGTTGAGTTTGCCGCGGACTCAGTTGGGGAGACTGGGACCACACAGTCGAGTTTCATCCACTTAATGGATGCGTTTCTGAGAGTGTTGCTCAAATTTCCTGACCAACACTGCAGGTGCCTGTATCTCTCGGGCCTGGTTGACGCCGGGATATATTATGAAAGGAAGCGTAGAGTACAGCCCTGTCATGTAGTCTCAGACCGGAATGGAAATCCGTAGCATCATCTAATCATCCTCATTCTCATCGATCAGCATTAAAAAAAAAGTCCCAAATTCTGTGGCCCTTCATGCCCTGCTCTCATGATGACCTCAATTTCGATATCCCTCTCACGTCTGTTGCCTTGGTTTGGTTCCGTCGGGATCACCGGTATCGGCGAGTCCATGGGGGCTGTCGTTGGACGGACGTGGTGGCGCCCTCCGGAGGAAGAGCTCACTCACGCCGGCTCCGCGACTAAGCAATTATTGTCGTCAGTAGGGGGCTTAGTAGGTGGTGTCCTGCGTATGTTAGATCAGAACAGGCGCCACTGAACACCACCGAAGTGACTCGGCAGCAGTGCAGTGTCTCCTCCGGTGGGTTGCTTCTTGACGGCTTGACATTGACTGCTCCCTGTGGATTGCCAGTGCCGGGGCTGCGTCGGGGCCGACCGGGCTGTGACTGTGGACGGGGTGTCGGAATGAGCGGCGTGGGTGCACTACCTCAGAGAAGGCGCAGAGGGTGGGACAGCTACATAAAAAAAAATCTCTGCCAAGCAACATTGCCAAAGTGTGGCACATACAATTCTCTGCCAAGCAGCATTGCCAAAGTGTGGCACGAATAATTACCTGCCAAGCAACATTGGCCAAGTGTGGCACATACAATTCTCTGCCAAGCAACATTGGCAAACTGTGGCACATACAATTATCTACCAAGCGACTCTGTAAATTGTGGTACAGTAATTCCTCCTTGAAGCAACGTCAAAATGTGACGCATTAAATTATCTGTCAAGCAACATTGGCAAAGTGTGGCACCTACAATTCTCTGCCGAGCGACTATGTAAATTGTGTTACCTAAAATCCTCCTTCAAGCCACAAGGTCAAATTGTGTCGCATTAAATCATCTGTGTAAGCAACATTGTCAAAATATGGAACATTGAATTATCTGTCAAAAACCATTGTGAAAATGTGGCACATGAAATCATGTGTCAAGCAACATTATCAAAACGTGGCTTATTAAATCATGTCAAGCAGCACTGTCAAAATGTGTTACATCAAATCATGTCAAGCAACATTGTCAATTTGTGGCACATCCAATTATCTGTGAAAGAACGTGGTCAAAGTATCGCGTATTAAATCAATTAACTGTCAAGAACCATAGTAAAAATGTGGCATATAAAATGATCCGTCAAGCGACGTTGTCAAAATAATTATGGCGAATCAAATAATCTGCTGAACAACATTGTCAAAATGTGGCACATGAAATTACTTGTCATGCAACATTGTCAAAACGTGACACATCAAATTATCTGTCAAAGAACATTATAAAAATGTGACACATTATCTCATCTGTCAAACAACATCGTCAAGATGTGACACATCAAATTAACTGTCCAACAACATAGTCAAAATGTGGCACATCATATTATCTGTCAAGCAATACTGTCAAACAATGTGACACTTTAAATTGTCTCTCACACAAAATTGTCAAAATGTGACACATAAAATCATCTATCATACAAAATTGTCAAAAATGTGGGACATGAAATCATCTGTCAAGCAACATTCTCAGAAGGCAACACGTCAAGTTGTCTGTCAAACAACATTGTCAAAATATGACACATCAAATTATCTGTCAAACAACATTGTCAAAATATGGCACATAACATTATCTGTCAAGCAACATTGCCAGAAAGAAGCACATCAAATTACCTGTCAAACAAGACTGTCAGAAAGTGGCACATCAAATTATCTGTCAAACAAGACTGTCAAAATGTGGCATATCAAATTACCTGTCAAACAAGACTGTCAAAATGTGGCACATCAAATTATCTGTCAAACTAGACTGTCAAAATGTGGCACATCAAATTATCTGTCAAATAAGACTGTCAAAATGTGGCACATCAAATTATCTGTCAAACAAGACTGTCAAAATGTGGCACATCAAATTATCTGTCAACCAGTACTGTGAAGCGTGACACATGGATTCCTCTGCCAAACAACAGTGGCAGAGTGTAGCTCATTAAATTCTTTGACGAGCAAAATTGTCAAAAATGTTGCACATTAATATGTCTGTCAAGTGATACTGACAAAGTGTGGTACAACATTTCTTCTGTCCAGCAACATTGTCAAACTGTGGCACACGAATTTCTCTGTTCACACAAGACGCTTAGGGTCATGTAATCAATACAAACGAATCACAAAAGGCCAGTAGAAAACACTAGGATTAGATGCCGGAAAATAGAGCGTTGTCAGAATAGTCATGACATTTCAGTTTATCACACACACACACACACACACACACACACACACACACACACACACACACACACACACACACACATTGTGCTATGGTGTATTACATTATTGTTCAGTAGTAAACGCTGAGTTTTGGCGTATTACATTTCGTTGTGTTGTAATATACTGCTCAAAACAATTGAAAGGCCACTACCACTTTTTAGGGTACCTTGTTTGACTTTATTTTTTCCAGTAACACGGCACTGCACCCACCGAAACTTATTGAATTTGGTTGCATGCCTGATCAGTCAACTTGAATTTGGTAAAAAAAAATCAACTCAGTCTGTGTCATGCACATCACAGCGGTGAACTGAAATGTGCACATACTGCACGAAAAAAAAGGGTGCAAATCAAACAGGCCTGTGCAACAGAGCACATCTGAACTGCAGGAATACTGCAATGCACGTGCAACCCATGTCTTATCTCTGAACACAGGTCAGCCAGTTTTGAGAGACTGGTGGGCATTTATGCCTGTGTTTACGGCACTTCTGCAACCATGCCTCGGAGACAACGACTGAGTCAGGATGACCAAGGGCGGGCAATTGCGTGGCTTCAGGAGGGCGTGGGGGTGCGAGAGGTTGGTCGTCGATTGTCAGTCGCCCATTCAGTCATTCAGACTTTGAGAGACCGTTTCAACCAGACAGGAAGTGTTGCTGAGCGAAGACGTCCAGGACGCCCAAGGTCCACCTCCAGGCAGCAGGACAGGTTTGTTGTCCTGTCAGCTCTGAGGCAGAGAACGGCCACTTCCGACACACTCAGGGGGACAGCTGCAAGCTGCCGGCAATGTCACCGTCAGTGACCAGACCATTCGGAACCGGTTGAGAGAGCACACCTGCACTCAAGACGACCAGCCATCCGTCCTGTCCTGACACCAGCTCACCGTGCTGCTCGTTTGGCTTGGGCCCAGCGTCACTTAGCATGGACCAGAGATCAGTGGGCAAGAGAGTATGTTTACTGACGAGTCCCGCTTTGCCTTATCATTTCATGACGGCAGGAACCGTGTCTGGCGGCGGCAAGGAGAACGCTATCACGATAGTCTCGTGAGCGAGCGTGATCGCTATGGTGGTGGATTCATAATGGTGTGGGGAGGGATGGCACGGAACTACAGAACCCCCCTGCACATGGTGCAAGGCAACCTCAACGGTGTGGGCTACAGGGATGGCATCCTGCAGCCCCTTGTGCTGCCAGCACTGCAAGTTATTGGACCAGGCGCGGTACTTCAAGACGACAACGCTAGACCTCACAGGGCTCGAGTCGTCAACAACTTTCTTCAGCAGCAAACACGTGATCCACATGGACTGGCCAGCCTGCTCACCGGACCTTAATCCAATCGAGCACCTATGGGACGTGCTGGGTCGGCGACTTCGAAGCAATCACCCCCCCCCCCCCCCGCCAGTTGACCTCAACCAGCTGTTCCAGTTCCTTTGAGCAGAGTGGCAGGCAATACCCCAGATGACTCTGAGGACTCTGACTCAATCCATGAGGCAAAGGTGCATCGCGTGCAACCACGCAATTGGCGGACACATGCGTTACTGACTGTGTTTTTGTGTATCTCTTGCGTTCTGACTTTTGAAAAGATGGGTAGTGGACTTGAAAGTGACACATGCTGTTCAAATCAATTTTGTCATTAATCTGTGTCATTTGTGTTTTGATAATGGCTGAAGTAAAGTTCAACTGTGTTATTGAGTGTCACATTGTTTGTGTTGCTGTGTTGAGGACTACATCGTTCAACTGTGTTATGA
>JADBJO010008087.1:52500-69414 GCA_016801955.1 Conus betulinus | reverse complement strand
TGTTTAGCGATGTGGAAATGAAAATGCGCATTAAAGATGACCTTCGACATTCTTTGGCATAGTAGGTATAAAGTAAGCCTCAGTGAAATGTCTTTTCAAAGACAAAATCTTGATGCGTGAAGTCTGGACAAGTTCTCTTTTTTTTTTTCAAGTGTCAAGTTAGCAACAGGTCTGTACAATATTAATAAGTAGACTGTCAAAGCTGTGTGTCTATTAACCCTCTGATGTGTTTTGTGCAAATCTGTGGTTTGTTTCTTAAGGAATGTTCTATCCTAAGTGTTAAAGCAAAAAAAAAAAAAAAAAAAAAAAAAAAAAAAAAAAAAAAAAAAAAATGAAATCCAGTGTATTCTATGCCAAAGAATAGAAGTCCACCAAGTTTAAACAGTTACTGCTCTGTCTTCCATAGTCATGAAATGCCTTTACATTTGAAACGAAGAAACACAAAACGAACAAATAAACAGACTGTGCTTTCCGTCACCTTTAGAAACCAGTACCTTGACCCCATTTCACTTTGCTTACAAATATGGCTGGGGCTTAAAGATGTTGTTAGATCCTCCTTCACAAGGTGTGGATGTTACTTTTTTTTTGAAGTGATATTCATTATTCCTCATCTGCGTATGTTTATGTATCCGTATACTACAAAACATTTGCTTATTGTCACCTGCAGGCATATAATAGTGTCAAACCTTTTGCTCCGTTATTGCTCCACTGCTGACATTCGTTGAGCCTAGTGACACCAGTTATCAGAAAGCCTGGCAGTACACGTAACTCGATGTATGGATGTTGTGGACTGTCATAGCTTCCTGTAATCTACGTGTTGAGAGTAGGGAGGACTTATCTGCAAGGTCTATGACTTAAATGACACATTGTGTTTCTGTGTAGAGCGAACACATACAGTGCAAGGAATTCTCATGGAACGAGACCAATGCAGCTATGATGCTGATGTATACAGAAGACTCCTCAGTCATTCTCAATGGTGTTTGACATAAGGTACTATCTCAAGATGGAAATCTGACCAGAAACTCTTCGTGTCGCACCATGCGGAAGAAGAGGTGTGTGTGTGTGTGTGTGTGTGTGTGTGTGTGTGTGTGTGTGTGTGTGTGTGTGTGTGTGTGTGTGTGTGTGTGTGTCAGTACAACTTTAGAGTTAATCTGACAATAAATTGGTTTCAGTCAGTCAGTGTGTGTGTGTGTGTGTGTGTGTGTGTGTGCCAGGGCGGCATCACGTGTTGTTGTTTGCAGACACGTTTCATACACACCTTGGTTTCTGTGTCTTACCCTCCTATTATAACAGTCATTGCGATGCCCCTTCCTCCAACACCCACTCCTAGTTTCACTATTCTCAACAGCTTATTGCCAGACATCAGAAAAAGTTTTATCAGGGAAAAAGGAAAATCAACATTATAAAATCATATGGGTACATGCCACGCAACAGAGAATGGAGTAACGCTGAACCGCATGTAATGTCTAATCAACCATGACCCCCATGGCAATGCAATGCCAGTGTTCAGGTCTAACATAGACATTTATGTCTGCGAGCAGCATCGTATGATGTCAGGTGACCAACCTTCACAAATGTTAATGCAACATAATGACATCGATGTCACACACCTGTTAAGCTCAGTAAAGAAACATAGTGAATCTATCGGTAAGCTGTACTATCGAATAGGTAAACCATAGTGGTATTTAAACAAGTCAGCACAATCTGAATGAACGAGAATTGTTCACTGAAAACAGAGTTGAGATTATGTGCTGTCAGCCTCATTATACAGTATGAGTCCTGAGACTTTATTCACTAGTAATAATATTGAGATAACTTGTCTCTGTGTGTGACACACACACACACACACACACACACACACACACACACACACACACACACACACACACACACACACACACACACGTTCTCACTCCCCAGATACAAGATATTCTACTTCAGGCGTGTATACAATGGCATGACTAGACAGATTCCCAACGTGCCAGACTATATCACAAGACCCATGCTGAGCCACGGGTACAGGTGCTGTGAGAAGTACAGTCCTTCATTTCGGTGTCCATCGAAAACTTCACAGGCCTGTCTCTGGGTTTGTCCACCCTCCATTGGACAATGTGTAGGATGCCTTGGACAGGGAACCATGGTGTAATACATGCCCGTGTCAGGCAAGCTTACAGTGTCTGATCGCTGCTTGTATTTATTATCATCCTCATCCTCATCGTCATCATCATCCTCATTCTCATCGTCGTCGTCGTCGTCGTCGTCATCGTCGTTATCCTCCTCCTCCTCCTCCTCCTCCTCCTCGTCATCCTCATCATCATTGTCGTCGTTGTCGTCGTCATAGTCGTCGTCGTTGTCATCGTCGTCGTCATCGTCATTGTCGTCGTCGTTGTCTTTATCATCAACATCATCATCATGACAACAACAACAACAACAACAACGATAACAACGACAACGACAACGCCAAGAAGAAGAAGAAGAAGAACAACAACAACAACAACAGCAAGAACAACAACAACAACAACAACAACAGCAACAATATTAATAATAACGATAATGATAACAATAATGATGATAATAATAATGGTCATACTACTACTACTGCTGCTGCTGCTTCTACTACTACTACTACTACTACTACTACTACTACTGATGATGATGATGATGATGATGGTGATGATAATAATAAAAATCACAATATAGTAATAATAACAATGATAATAATGATGATGATGATGATGATGATAATAATAATAATATAATAACAACAACAACGCTTAAAAACACCATTTTGGGATCATTGAAAAAGTGTCTATAAATATTAACATAATTATGGTTATACACAGTATGTTCCAGCACACAGTAAAATATTACCATTGGGTTATACACAGTATTTTTCAACACAGAATAAAACTATTACCATTACACAGTGTATTTCAACACACAGTAAAATATTAACCTGGGGGGTTATACACAGTATTTTCAATACACAGCAACAACCTGCCACTCTGGTGGAGTGGTTACGGTTGCAGACTTCTAGGCCGTGGGGTCGGGGGCTCAGTTTACCACCAGGAAGCATTCATTTGTGGTATGTTTCAGGACTTGCCAGAGTTAAGTATGCCAATGGGAAGGTCGGAACCATAGAGAAGAGTGTCAGTTTTACGGCAGAGCAAATGTGGTTATTAATCATTGGTAACCAAAAGATATAGAGACGAATGACTCAATATTTGTCCCGTGTTTTATTTTGTAGTTGCCTCGTTGTGTCCAGGATTATTTCTTGATGTGTTGAGTGTAGTACTAGAGTTAAGCATCTTGGTGGCGACGTAATTATTAAGATAATACGTCGCCTAACTAAAGGATAGTAACGGCGGTATGGCGAGAGTTACAAGCTAGGCTCGTTGATCTCCTGTTCTATGAGCTGGCTCTTTGAGCTGGGGTCTGTACATTCTAGGCGTTAGGCTTCTGAGGGATGATGTTCTGTGTCTCCTTGTTCCTGTGGATTTCTACAGCTGCCTAAAGAGGTGGTGGCCCTAGTGCAGTGTTCGTCCGGTCTGTCTCCCACGTCTGTGGAGCCGTTTGGAGAAATGGCTGACGTGACTGTGAGGCTCGTGTAACCTGTAAATCGTTCGTCTTACACAGGCAGCTATATTTATGGCGCTGCGCATTGGCTGGAACTATCGAGGTGCTGCTGACCGGATTTGAGGGCCGGAGAGCAAAGTTGGACCTGCCCAGCCCCACTGTGTCTGCGTGCGTCGTGTGGAGGTGGGATCGAATGTTTATATTCTTTCCATGGGATGCTACGTTGAAGGGACAGGATGGGAATGGAACTGTGGGAAGTTCCTGAAGCAACACATTTAGGATGGGGACCGGAATACACGGAAAGGAAGGAGACGATAAAAGTTCTACAGAGAGTGGTGGTTCTGACTTTATTCCAGGGTCCGAGTTTGGGCCATCGGAATATTTTTGTGGGAATGTATGGCGCGATTAAGTAAAGCATAGTAGAGTGAGAGAGTATATTTGATGCGTCGTGTATGTAAATATGAAACAGCTGATGGATGAATGAATAAATTAACGTGTGATAGTTTACTGGAATCTTGTTGATTTGAGCGGATGAATCAGGTGGGAGTTTGTATTTAGATAGGCACACATTTCAACTTAAAAAAAATCAAAATCCTTCTTCCCCTCTTTCCCCCACGTTACAAATGGTGGCAGCAGTGGGACCAGGTACTGCCTCAGAGTAGTGACGACCCTTTGTTGTTTAGTTTAGAACGCGCTTTGGTTGGTTGTGTGTGAGCCCAACTTTATGGGTGGAATAGTGACGACCCTTTGTTGTTTAGTTTGGAACGCGCTTTGGTTGGTTGTGTGTGAGCCCAGCTTTATGGGTGGAGTAGTGACGACCCTGTGTTGTTTAGTTTAGAACGCGCTTTGGTTGTTGTGTGTGTGAGCCCAACTTTATGGGTGGAATAGTGACGACCCTTTGTTGTTTAGTTTGGAACGCGCTTTGGTTGGTTGTGTGTGAGCCCAGCTTTATGGGTGGAGTAGTGACGACCCTGTGTTGTTTAGTTTAGAACGTCAGTGTGGTGTCCCAATGACTGCCCACAGAACTGAAGGAACTGCTGAACTGTTCATCAGTGTGGTGTCCCAATGGCTCCCCACAGAACTGAAGGAACTGCTGATGAACTGTTGTCAGTGTACTGAACTGCTCGTTAGTGTGGTATCCCAATGACTCCCCCACAGAACTGAAGGAACTGCTGAACTGTTCGTCAGTGTGGTGTTCCAAATGAGACGCCACAAAACTGAAGGAACTGCTGAAACTGTTCGTCAGTGTGGTGTCCCAATGAGACGCCACAAAACTGAAGGAACTGCTGAACTGTTCGTCAGTGTGGTGTCCCAATGACAGAACTGAAGGAGAAGGAAGAAAGACACTGACGCTAACACTATTCATTCGTTGAAGTCCTTGTTGTCCATTCGACACTGGAGCGCTTGAGCTGAAATGTAAGAGCCTAAAGAGTGAGATAGAATGCGTAATTGAAAAATATTTATGCATTGCCAATTTACGTAGGTCATGCCTGAATATGTCTGTTATATATGTGTGAAAATCTCCGAGTACTGTCCTCTTTCTGCGCATTTGTAAGCTCTCCTGTTACTTGAATAAAATGTTTGGGAAAAAAAGACAATAAAGGGAAGGATAGTGTGGTTACAAAATGAAAAAAAAACCCACAAACAAACAAACAAACAAACAACAACAACAACAACAACAACAACAAAAAACACACCTACAGACGACGTGGGGGGGGGGGGGGGGGGGAGGAGGGGGGGAGGGGTAACAATCGTATTCACTGGTACGAAAAGCTGAAATTTCACATGATCACACGCTCACTCATACACATCTCTCCACAGTTTCGCCTTCTTTCTCTCCTAACACGACTGAGAACAGGAAATACAATTTCTATGTTACTTATAATCAAACATGAAAAATCCAATAAACACAAAATGGAATTGTCAAAACATAAAAGATCAATACTTCCTAGTCCCGAGTT
Organism: Conus betulinus; assembly: GCA_016801955.1. NCBI lineage: Eukaryota > Metazoa > Mollusca > Gastropoda > Neogastropoda > Conidae > Conus > Conus betulinus. The sequence goes on along the minus strand of JADBJO010008087.1, from coordinate 63,877 downwards.
ATAATAAAATGGCTTCTTACCTGGCCAGGTTTCCACACACACAACCACACTTTCACACCACACCACAGTTCTTGAACAAGTCTCTTCAAGTTTTCTTCAGCACTGGATGATGGTGACGCCCTTGGTTGACTGGCTCCAGGTTTCAGGACTGGGTCTTTGTGGTCGTCTCTGGGATCTCGACGTAGAAATCTTCTTTTCGTCTCCTTCACCCACCTCTGGGTTCAAACTCAGTTTGTCTCTCTTCACCCACCTCTGGGCTTCAAACTCAGTCTTGTCTTTTTCAGCTTGTCTTTTGCCCCAAGACCTTGCTGTCACTTCTGTCTCCCAGACCACGTTTCTCTCGACCCTACTCTGTCCTGCCCACCCTCTCTCTCCCCCTCTCTCTCTCTCTCTCTCTCTCTCTCTCTCTCTCTCGTGGTGGTCTTCTCCCCCCTCTCGTCACGTTGTTCTCCCTCAGTTTATATAGGAATGTACACAAAGGATTTCCCTTCGGGCCATGCCTTTGTCCATGCTGCGAAAACAACCACTTGGCACCAGATGGACATAGAAAATTCCAGCCGACTCTGGGGGCCACTAAACACAGTAATTATCCTGGAGAAAAACTACAACAACGTCCACACGCATTCAGCCAGCCTGACAATAGCACCAACACAGTGCCCCACTGGAATATCATCTGAACGAGCCCAAGACTCCTGTTCTTCAAGGACTGTTTACAAAACAACCTCAGCTGACTGAGTATTTAGCGCCTACTCGATGTTCCGAGGTCCTAATGGTTACATCCTTCTTCCCTTTCGCTATCGGGAAGGTTCGAACCCCGGGAGGATCCTTACTATCTTAGGTGCCATCTGTCACCTGACCACTTTGTCCTCCTAGACACAATTCGACGGTGTGCGCTAGGTAAGGCGTACTGCTTATGGGTCTATTGCTTATTTCTCTACCATGTACAGCATACCTTTCTTCTAAACGGTTAGGCCTTTTTGAGAGGTTTCAATCCCTTCACACACACACCACACACACACACACACACACACACACACACACACACACACACTATGCATGTGATTGATAGAGAGAGAGAGAGAGAGAGAGAGAGAGAGAGAGAGAGAGAGAGAGAGATTACTTGCTATTGTTGCTGTTCGTCGTGGTGGTGCTGTGATGTTGCTGCTGCTGCTGCTGCTGTGTGTGAATGTCCATCACGGGCACTTCAGAGGAGAATGTGGGGGTGCTGCTCCTCCTCTGTCAAGGCATCCCGAGGCATGCTGGGTATTGTTGCTGTTCATGGAGTATGGTTCGCACAGCTTACAAGCACTGTTGACGAAGCTGGCGGGCCATGTCACGTGCATGGCTCTGCAGGGATGCCTGAAAAGTGGGCAGGGTGGTGGGACTGGGAGGGAAGGGTGGGGGGGTGGTGGTGGGGGATGTTGTTTGTAAATTGTATTCCCGCATTCTGCGACCTCAGTGCCAGATATTTCAGAAACTCTCTTCAACAATTCCTTTAACTGTCGTCTTTTCCTCCTGCTGTTTTGAACCAGCCACACATGTTTTGATTCCAGAACACCCTGTCTTCTTTTTGTTTTGTTACACAAGTCACAGCATGACGTGTTTCATTGTCTATCGTAATGTGATGACCAAGCACTGTCAGAATGGGGACTCTTCGAGAAACTTGCATGGAAGACTTTTGTAACGTCAACGAAAATCATCACGTCAAGGTGAAATTATTTTGGAAGATGACGTAAATAAGATAAAAAAAAAAAAAAAAAAAAAGAAAAAAGAACGGGAGCGGGAGAGAAAGAAAAATGATGAGACCTTGAGTCCGATCTAGGAATGTCTTTGTTTGCTCTTAGTCGCTGTCTTTGTTATGACGTGTAGAGGGCTGACCACCAGGTCAGTACTTCGTCGCTATCTCTGTTATGACGTGTACAGGCTGACTGCCAGGTCAGCAGTTCGTCGTAGTTTGCTGTACCCGGTGAGAGACCAAGGTCCTGAGTCCGGCCTGACACTGTACATTTTTTTTTTTATTGGTCGCTCTCTCCGTTACGACATGGAGAGGCTGACCGCCAGGTCGGTAGTACAACGTAGTGTGATGTACACTGTAAGACTCCATTTCACTTGATAGTGAGAGTCAGACAGTTATACACACAGTACCACACACCATCCATTACAACGTTTGACTGCATTCTGTGATGATGATGAATGTTCTTCTTTTCATCACACATTCAGGTGAAGGAGACAGATTGAGCAGAACAGCGGGTTCACTCACTTTGGCGTATTGTTATCCACTTGTAGGATCTCAATTATTGTACTATTATGTTGTATGCACGCCGCCTCTGTGTGTGTAGAAGTGGTAGTAGTAGTGGTAGTAGTAGTAGTAGTAGTAGTAGTAGCAGTAGTAGCAGTAGTAGTAATAGCAGCAGCAGCAGCCGCAGCAGCAGCAGTAGTAGTAGTAGTAGTAGTTTCATTTTGCCTCTTTTCACAAAAATCATGTGCTATAAGACACAATGACACTGACACACATATTTTATTTTTTTTGTCAAGGGGGTACAATGTCTTCGTTTTGCACAGAAGAAAAGTAAACAGAAAAAAAACCTGCAAATTAGGTGTCTACTCAAGTAAGCAAAATTATGAAATTATTTCCATTTGTGTTTCTTGTCTGTGTTCTAGTACGAAATCATTCTCACACAACAGCCATTCCCTTCACTTGTGCACATTGATCCATGCATTCGTGCATCGACTTCCATTTATACCCTTATCCTCCCTTCACCCCATTCATATATATTATTTGTACAGATCATTTATCTGGTTTGATATTATAGGAACCATTCACTTGAACCATGAAGCTTCAAGGTCAGATAATAAGTATTTAAAACAATAAAAAGAAATATAATTGATATCCCCTGAATGTTTTTCACTTTCGTTCATTCATAATTTCCTCCCACGTGTCTACAGGTGTGCTGTTACATGTTTTGCCAGCATCTTTAACAATGTGTCATCATTTGTTTGCAGACTCTTGTTACGGTTTCGACTCTTGAGTGTGTTATGGTCAAAGAGTTTTGATTTTTGTCTCTAATGTTCCGATAAGCGGGACAAAAAAGTGAACAACAAAATGTAACTCGTCTTTTCTAATTGCAACATCATTACACAATGGATATGAATCATCAACAGCAGCGTCATTTAGATACCATCCTTTCTTAGCATTTAATCCCAGAGTTCTGTGTCTAAATCTTGCAAGGATACCTCTTTGCCACCGAATATATACTACTAAGTATATATACGTTTCTGCCTTCAAGTTACTTTTGAAGGATAGGAACCATGAATATTTCTGAATACATTTTGTACTGTTATCTTGATATTTCTGAACGAATAATTCTACAGCTGTTATGCGGATTTAACATTCACACTTTCTAATGTCACGCTTCTTGATATTCCTCATCTATTTTCACCAAACGTTTAGTCACTGCGCCATCACGCTGGAGGAACTCAGTTGACAAAAAACATTGCGCTCCTGATCCTAATGTTTGTGTCACTGGTTTGAATCTCCGCTGGCTTGTTTGAGTACAGTATTTTTTTCTCTGAGAGCTTTATAACTCTATGTCTTGAAAAGGCCTTACATAAGACTTTATACCGATGTTCAGCATGTAAACATACACACAAACATCTCACACAGGCGTGAAATCTCCATCACCAGCTTAGGAAAGAGGAGAGAAGAAGTTTGGCCGTTGCTGTTAATCATATAATCCCTTGGTTCCTTTTTAAAACGCTGGCATTATTCGCCTTTGAGACCTTACCCGTCTGAATTGTTGCAGCTGGCTGATGTGAGCAGTGATAGGGAGAGAACTGTTGTATTGTGTGACCAGTTTATAATACTAGTGTCCCTTTGTTTTGTTTCCCGTCCGGTCACAAATTTTTATGTAACCGTGCTAACCGGAAGGTAGTCCTCCGGAAGCCGGTTGAAAAGTTTACCTGACTGCTACTCACCTGCGCACCGTTAAAGCCGGGTGAGCTGAACCGGTTAGGCAGTCTCTGCAGTGTGATTCCGGCTGCGCAGCATTCCAGAAGGCCGAAGAGGGACCCAGCTGTTTTTTGTGGCAGTCAGTTTCCCCCAGGTAGATGTGTTCCCTGGACTGAGGGGAACTGGCTGCTACTGTGTGAGGGTCAGGGGTTCGTGGATGTGTCTACCCCCTTCTTCTCCACCGTGTGACGGTGTGGAGAGGTCGGCCTGAGTGCCGACAATCTCTACCTACCTGCCACTGCGCCCGGGACCGACTACCCGCTGAGCCAGTTGGGCTGGAGACGCCGCTGCTGCCAAGCCAGAACACCGCTCCCGAGTTTGAACCAGCGACATGTTGGCGAGGCCGTCGCTGCGTTCTGTGCTTCTGTCTGTGTGTGAGCCACAGCTCCTGTGTGAGACTGTCACCCTGTCGCCGGCAGAGACGCCGTGAGTGCTAGTGTTTTTTTCTTTTGAGCCACAGCTCTGACGTTCTGCAAGTTCTGTGTCAGACTTGACGCTGTAGACAGCGATGAGTTGCCAGTTTATAATACTAGTGTCCCTGTGTTTTGTTTGACGAGGCTGCCATTTGTACGGCTTGACACCATTTGTCGTCAGTGATGAGTTACATTGAAAGGTAAGTCCATGTCTTGTTTGCTATGAGACCTTTTGTCTACAATAAAGAGCACAAGCTGGTTATTAGACACTAATACAAAACTTTTTTTTTTTCTGTTATGTGAAATGTTTATTCCCATTGGTGTTGTATGGACCAAAGCTAGTGTCCCTTTCTAGGCACGATGGGATCAGGCAGGGTGTTTTGTTTCCACTCACACTCACTAATCATTGTGGATTATTATATTCAGACAATTTTTTTTTTTTTTTTTTTTTTTTTTTTTTTTTTTTTTGTTTTAGCTGTCCCAACCTCTGCGCCACCTCAGAGGCAGTGCATCCACGCCGCTCATTCCGACACCTGTCCACAGCCACGGGCCCGGTCGGCCCCGCCGCAGCCCCGGCACCGGCAATCTACAGGCAGCAGTCAATGTCAAGTCGTCAAGAGCCAACCCACCGGAGGAGACACTGCACTGCTGCCGAGTCACTTCAGTGGTATTCAGTGGCGCCTGTTCTGATCTAACATACGCAGGACACCACCTACTAAGCCCCCTACTGACGACAATAATTGCTTAGTCGCGGAGCCGGCGTGAGTGAGCTCTCCCTCCGGAGGGCGCCACCACGTCCGTCCAACGACAGCCCCCACAGAATCGCCGATACCGGTGACCCCGACGGAACCAAACCAAGGCCACAGACGTGGAGAGAGAGACATCGAAACTGAGGTCACTATGAGAGCAGGGCATGAAGGGCCACAGAATTTGAGACTTTTTTTTTAATGCTGATCGATGAGAATGAGGATGATTATGATGATGCTACGGATTTCCATTTTCGGTCTGAGACTACATGACAGGGCTGTACTCTACACTTCCTTTCATAATATATCCCGCGTCAACCAGGCCCGAGAGATACAGACACCTGTAGTGTTGGTCAGGAAATTTGAGCAACACTCTCAGAAACGCATCCATTAAGTGGATGAAACTCGACTGTGTGGTCCAGTCTTCCCAACTGAGTCCGCAGCAAACTCAACTCTGGGTAGGAGCTGGTCGGGGCAGAAAAAACCCACATGACTTCTGATGGGATTCGAACCCACGACCTCCCAGCCGGGGGAGTCCGCGACGTTAACCACTGCGCCACGGCGGCTGGTATATTCAGACAATTCTTTGATCAAGCATTGGTCATGGTCTGTTCATGAAGCATACGCTTAAGAATGGCACAAGCTTAGAATGGACTATGATCTATATCGACCCACTAGAGGGTTGTGATGTTGATACTGATGTAGACAGTGGCGAAGAAGATGCAGATAAGAACATCTCTAATTTCAATCGCTGTCTGTTGACTGTTCTAGCAACAGCAACAGTCTTCAGAAATGGCAAGCGATAGACCTTAGATGCAGGTGATGAAAGAATTTTACTATGAGTTGGCAGTGTGTGTACTGGGTGGAAGGCGGCAGGTGGGTGTCATTGATTAGATAACCGAGTTGCAGCCAGAACAAGATAGATCCTTCCACCTTACATCCAACAACTTGTTCACATCACTGAAGCTGGTGGACTCGCTGCCCCAGAAGGGGATTGGTTGTAGAGGCACACAGTGCAAACTTGGCGCCCATGACAAGTGCGTTTACGTCTTCAACACGAACTAACGTGCACACTTGAACTCATCCTGTTCTGAAGGAGCAAAGAAATTGTGTTGTTCCCTGTAGATTATGTTACGGTGCATACTTTATGAATTCAACATTTGCGTTTCCAAAGCACTGACTGAAAACATTTCATTTTTGTGCTCTTAGAACTTGAGTATTTTTCCTTTTGTTTCTTTTGTTTTCCTTTAAAAAAATATTTTTTAGGAACCCCTCCTGCTGATACATGGTTTGTTATAGAACACAAGTCCAGCATGCTTTCATTTGTTTTTGATACTTTTTTTTTCCCATTTGATGGAAATGTGTTGGAAATGTGTTTTTGTTTGCGGAAGACCTGAGGTGGGATCCAGGCCTTTATAGTGTATGGTTTATCTTGTGTTCCTGTGTTAGGAATTCACGTATGCAGACTGGCTTTTATTTTTAGTACGTTGGGGCTATTGAAACTGAAAAAAAAATTAAAAAAAAATTTTTTTTTGTTGTGTGATGCTATGGAAAACCATTACCCTCTCGATCCCACCGCCCCGAAAAAGAGACATGCTCAAAGTCAGCAAGTCCACATTTCATATCAAACTGGCTGCTATGTATGTTCAAAACAGCATGCAAACCAACAGTGTGATGTAGCTTTTGCCCGAAAAACAAAAAAGGGGCACAAATGGTTTGACACGTATATACACAGCATGCATACTGAGAGGGAAAGGATGGAATGTGAGTGAGTGGTGCTCGACTGAATGACACGGGAAAGGACGGAATGTGGCACCAGACTGTGACTCTTTGATTCGCAGTACCCAGGTAGGCAGGCATTTGTCTAAACGAAACAGTGAACGATAAAACACTTAGAGGCTGGTCTATATCCATAAACAGGCGCTATAGAAGTACCACCGATAGGTCTAGAATAGAATAACAGAACACTGCACCGGGTTCCTCCAGTTCTGTCGGCTGAAAGCCACGGCCAGAATGTCTACACATGGTTTCCATGTTCATTCTGCTGAAAGTCCTTTGCGTCTTCTGCAGAATGTCTACACATGTTTTAAGCAAGGTGACAGAGTCATGTTCATTCTGCAGTGGTGTCAGTCCTTTACTGTCTGTATGCTCAGCATGTCTGATGTTCGTCATCCTCCCCCCCCCCCCCCCAATGATCATAATGATCCCCCCCCCCCCCCCCCCCCCGCTATTCCCTGAAGGTGTGTTTAAGCAAGGTGACAGAGTCATGTTACATGGCCATAGCAATGCCCGTATCCTTCTTGACTGACGTCAGTAAAACTTGGTGTGATCCTCTGCGACTGGTGTATGATCAGCATGTCTGATGTTCGTGTGATCCTCTGTGATTGGTTATAATGATCAGCAGGTCTGATGTTCGTGTGATCCTCTGTGATTGGTTATAATGATCAGCAGGTCTGATGTTCGTGTGATCCTCTGCGACTGGTTATATGATCAGCATGTCTGATGTTCGTGTGATCCTCTGCGACTGGTTATATGGTCAGCATGTCTGATGTTCGTGTGATCCTCTGTGACTGGTTATATGATCAGCAGTTTGATGTTCGTGTGATCCTCTGTGATCGGTTATATAATCGGCGTGTCTGATGTTCCGGTTCTTGCGTTAACACCTCATTTCCACATTATGATTTCTTACTTTCAGATTTCCTGAGATGGTCCATGTCATGCAAACATACAGGTAGATGGAATGTATTATGAATCCATGCAAGAGCCTGTTGTGTTTTCATGAGATTTTATCCTTCCATACCATTTTCAGTCCGGATGCCACCATGATCAAGAGTGTGTGCATGTGGCGTTATGTTCTGTGTCATATAAAATGGTGATAGTAACTGTCATCGACCTACTACCATAGAGAAACTGATAGTTGTGGCTGTTTGTTTAGAGGGTGATGTGTATGTGTGATATGATCTGTATCATATACAATGGTGATTGTAACTGACATTGGCCCACAACCATGGAGTGGTTGCTACCAGTGGTTATTTGTTGAGAGGTTCAGGAAGGGGGAGGCGTTTATGATGTCCGTCCTACCCATTTCTCCTCTGTGTGTGTGTGTGTGTGTGTGTGTGTGTGTGTGTGTGTGTGTGTGTGTACGTGTGTGTGTGTGTGTGTGTGTGTGTGTGTGTGTGTGTGTGTGTGTGTGTGTTGCTCTCGACGTGACCAGGGTTCTGTGTTTTCTCGCTTTGCTCTCTTCCCTGTTGAGGACTAGCGTAGACCAGTGACGTTTTTCTTTTTTCTTTTTGTCTATCCATTGGACGAGTCCCATGGTGAAGACCAGGGATCACAACCTCCGACCCCGCCCTTGTCGTCGTGTGGCCGTGGTGCCGGTGGCGCGCTCCTGCATGCCGCCCCCCTGTCCTGGAGGTGTGTCCTGTGCTCCACGGACTGGGAGTTCCACGTGGACCCGTTGAAACCTCATTAGAGCTGATGGGCACCCACCCCTTTGTGTTCTGCAGTGCATCAACAGGACAGTCCATCAGGGCGATCCCCTTGACCTTGTGTTGTTTGTGTGCATTGGGACGACCTGTGGTGTCGTTCAATCGTGCGAGCCTGTGTTGTGCATGCGACCACTGCACTCACACACTGCACCACACCCTGTGCATGGACAACTGATCCAGGACTTGTATGTGTAAAAGGGCTACTGCTGGGCGCTGGTCTTACTGATATCTGTTACAAATCTGAGTGCCTGTCTCTGTACTTGTTTCGTGTTAATAACATTGATTGTGCTCCACGGCTTTATTAGGGGAAATCGGGGTTTGTGATCGGTTTGTTAGCTGGTTATGGTCAACGTTTGTGATGGGGTGAGGAGTGGGGGGGATGGGCGGGAGGGGGGGGGGGGGGAGGGGGGTCATGTCCGGCTTAGCATCTGTGACACAGGACAGTGCCGATGTTCTCTTTGCTGCCTTTCAACGGATTTCTGATGTACGGATTTCTGATGTAAAACCTCCCATCGCTGATAACGGATTTCTGATGTAAACCTCCCATCGCTGATAACGGATTTCTGATGTAAACCTCCCATCGCTGATAACGGATTTCTGATGTAAGCCTCCCATCGCTGATAACGGATTTCTGATGTAAACCTCCCATCGCTGATAACGGATTTCTGATGTAAACCTCCCATCACTGATAGCGGATTTCTGATGTAAGCCTCCCATCGCTGATAACGGATTTCTGATGTAAACCTCCCATCGCTGATAGCGGATTTCTGATGTAACCCTCCCATTGCTGATAACGGATTTTTTTTCTTATTTTTTTTGCTGTCCCATCTTCTGCGTCACCTCAGTGGCATTGCACCCACACCGCTCATTCCTATACCCTGTCCACAGCCACAGCCCGGTCAGTCCCGCCCGCAGAACCGGCACAGGCAATCCACAGGGAGCAGTCAGTATCAAGTCGTCAAGTGGCAACCCACCAGAGGAGACACTGCACTGCTGCCGAGTCACTTCAGTGGTGTTCAGTGGCGTCTGTTATGATCCAGCATACACAGAACGCCACCTACTAATCCCCCTACTGACGACAATAATTGCTTACTCGCGGAGCCGGCGTGAGTGAGCTCTCCCTCCAGAGGGCGCCACCACGTCCGTCCAGCGACATCCCCCATGGACTCGCCGATACCAGTGACCCAGACGGAACCAAACCAAGGCCATAGAGGTGGGAAGACATAAAAACTAAGGTTACCATGAGAGAAGGGCATGAAGGGCCCCAGAATTTGATACTTTTTTTTATTACGCTGATCGATGAGAATGAGGATGATGCTACGGAGTTCCATTCCGGTCTGCGACTGCATGACAGGGCTGTACTATACGCTTCCTTTCATAATAGATCCCGGCGTTAACCAAGCCTGAGAGATACAGACACTTGCAGCAGTATTGGTCAGGAAATTTGATCACCACTCTCAGAGACGCATCCATCAAGTGGATGGAACTCGACTGTGTGGTCCCAGGCTTCCCAAATGAGCCCGTAGCAAACTCAGGTCTGGGTAGGAGCCGGTTGGAGCAGAAACATCCCACATGACTGTGATGGGAATCGAACCCACGACCTCCCAGCCAGGAGTCCGCGACACTAACCACTTCGCCACGGCGGCTGGTGATAACGGATTTCTGATGTAAAGTTCCCATTGCTGATATCAAATCCCAGGTACCCACATTGCCACAGGGTTTTCTAGTCAATCTCCACGGTCAGGTCTTTCCTTCAGTATCTATGGTGATGGTGTTGCTGCTCCTCTACTTGGTCTTCTCGCCACTGGTGTCAATAACACATCATACTGATACTTCATCCAGTCCTTCAGCCAGCTTGGCAGGTCTCCATAGCTCCATGCCACATCATACTGATGCTTCATCCAGTCTTTCAGCCAGCTTGGCAGGTCTCCATAGACTGACACTGGTCTGTTTTCTGTCTAACACTACACATTTTCATGTAAACAGCATTGTCTCCATTGCTCGACATTTCTCTCTGATATAACAGGCTAATGTGAAAACCCCCCCCCAAAAAAAACAGTGAAAGTATGCATCAATAATCAATAATTTGATAACAGCATACAGTGGTATCTACCCTGGAAAAAAAAAATACAAGATAGTCTGAAAAGTCTGACATCATCTAGGCTCTCACACTGAAATAAGAGGTGGATTTTTGATATCCTGAGCATACTCGCATCGTGTGCAAAGTAACCTCTTAATCTCGAGTTCGCAAAATATGTAGTGTCATTTATTTGTGACTGTTAACACATTTTCCTGTTAAAATGTTTTGTAAGGAGTACAACTATGTATATTTTCCCTTACACTCCCCTGCATTGACTCCCTCACCAGGAACTGTATTAGTTTTCTGCATTCTCCAGAACTTGCAATGACACCTGCTGGTTAATAGCGATGCCCTGCAGTTTGCTCTACGCTTCACACAAACTTAGCGCAGAACACCTGGCACTGAACACAACTCAGTGTGTGGGAGCTGGGTTTGATTGACTTCAGCGGCTTTGTGCCATTGACCGATTGATAGGAGGGGTTCTACAGACTGCCACTTGAACAATGCATATATCTGTTGAGAGTGTGAATAAATGGTTTGCCAGGTCTAAAGCGAAAGAAGAGACAAAAGCCTGTGGGGGATTAAAACTGACAGATATACTGGGGGAAAACGGAGAGACTTCATCCTCAAAGAGAAAAAGT
>JADBJO010008087.1:22500-47500 GCA_016801955.1 Conus betulinus | reverse complement strand
GATGAAGATCAAAAGATACAGAACAGTCTGAGTGGTCAGTTCTGCTGTTCAATAACCCAAGCATTGTCAGTGGCTAAGAATTGTACAGAAAAAACCTTTTCTTTGATCTCCTAAGAGATGCAATCCACTGATTGACCAAACAATATGATACTGAACAATTAAAGTAGTGCGGAAAACAGGGAGACACGATTGATTGTCCCTGTGGTCCTGGTGTCAAATAGAGACACACACCACAGTCCATAATTCTGTGGTGTTCTGACCACCAAGGGTTCAAAAAAAAAGAATCCAACAGCACCCCAAAGCAGCCAGAAAAGGGTAGTAAATGGAACAAAACGAAAGTGTGGAGAGGAAAAAAAGTTGCTGAATAACTAAAAGCATTATGCAAACATTATAAAATGTAAAGGACAGTTTGAGCCTATGCTTGAGGATTCGTTCAAGGATGCAAGGAAGATCAAAAAATACAGAACAGTCTAAGTAGTCAGCTCTGCTGTTCAATAACCCAAGCATTGTCAGTGGCTAATAATTGTACATAAAAACCTTTACTTGGATCTCCTAAGAGATGCAATCTCCCACTGATTGACGAAACAATATAATGCTGAACAATTAAGTAGTGGGAAAAAACAAGTGCAGGCTAACAATTCCTCAGTCATTATAGTAATAACTTGGCAAAGATTTGAACTTTTAGGAAAGGAAGAAAAAAAATGAAGATGAGGAAAATGGGGGAATATATTACAAATATGACAAACCCTTCACTAGCTGCTTGAGGGAACCATCGTAATCCCTCTTGAAAGCAGATCTATTTGTATTGCCTGCTCCTACGCCTTTCGTCCGCTGGATCGGACTCATTACACGGCTGATTGTGTCTGTGCTCCTGGTGTCAAATAGAGACACACCACAGTCCATAATTCTGTGGTGTTCTGACCACCAAGGGTTCAAAAAAGAATCCAACAGCACCCCAAAGCAGCCAGAAAAGGGTAGTAAAATGGAAAAAACGAAAGTGTGGAGAGGAAAAAAAAGTTGCTGAATAACTAAAAACATTATGCAAACATTATAAAATGTAAGGGACAATCTTTGAGCCTATGCTTGAGGATCCATTCAAGGATGCAAAGGACAGACACACACACACACAGAGACACACACACACACACACGCGCGCGCGCGCGCACACACACACACACACACAAGGGATGCCTGCACGGACACACACACACACACACACACACACACACACACACACACACACACACCCCCCCCCCCCCCCTCCCCCTCCAAGTATGTGTGCTCACTTTCATTTCTGATTTGAGTTTGGTGAATCCTACTGCGTCATGGGAAAAAAATGAACGTTATGAATAATAATAATAAAAAAAATATCCAAGAAGGGAAGTCGTGACTGTCACTAAGGGCCATTGCCAACGCTGTCTCCCAGACCAAAACACTACAGCCAATGTTAAGAAGAACGGACGCAAAATCTTCCAAATTGTATTCCAAATTTATTCAAGAGCAAACTCATTTGACCATTGCATGAAATCAACAAATCAAACGCAGACAGCGAGCTGTAATGTCCAATCACCCTTCCTCAGGATCGTCACATAAGCCACAACTGAAAACTGCACCATTCAGTACCGAGTGTAGCCACCGTTTGCCGCCAGGCAAGCGGCACACAACGTCGACGCATGGAGTCCACCAGGGTCCGAAGAGTGTCCCGCGGTATAACTGCCACTCCTGCTGCAGAAAGAGAGTGAGCTGGGGCACGTCAACAGGCGGGGGGGGGGGGGGGGGGGGGGGGGGGGGGGGGGGGGGGGGGGGGGGATGGTGGGCTACCCGCCGTCCAAGGAACATCCCAGAGGTGCTCAATTGGAGCCAGATCCGCGATCCGGTGAGTGAGATGGCCACTGCATCCAGATGATCCCCTCTTGCTGCAGATGATCGTCCACGACACAGGCTCAGTGTGGACGGGCGTTGTCGTCTTGGAAAACAGCAGCGTTACCCATGGCCTGAAGGGCAGGCTGGATCAGGGGCCTCACAATCTCGTCACGGTACCGCACCCCTGTCAGCATGCCTTGAATGACGTACAGGGGAGTTCTGTCTTGACGACTGAAGCCACCCCAGACCATCATATCACAGAACCCCCCTCCGTAACGATCCACCTCACGAACTGTGGCGTCAGCAAAACGTTCTCCTGGCCTTCGCCACACTCGGGTCCTGCCGTCATTGAATGCCAAGGTGAAGCGGGGACTCATCTGTGAACAGCACTCGAGACCATTGCTGCCTCGTCCAGCGAACGTGATGACGACACCAGTCCGCCCGTGCTCTGCGGTGAGCTGGAGTAAGTGGTACTCAGACTGCTGGTCTCCGGGATGACAGCCCGAACTCGTGCAAACGGTTACAAACTGTCCTTCTACTGACATTGACGTTTGCAGCCTGCAGGAGCTCACGCTTTAAGGTGGATGAGGTGACAGTCCGATTGCGTAGGGCAGACAGCAGGAGGAATCGGTCAGCATGTCTGTCGGTACACCGAGGACGGCCTGATCGTGGCCGATCCTGCACGCTGCACGCTGCCAGTGGCCTGAAACCTCTCTACAAGACGTTGGATGGTGAATGGGGACACGTTCAGACGCCTAGCCATCTCGCGGCAGAAAAATCCCTTCGTCAATCAACGCTAAGGCACGTCCACGATCGGCAGGGTCCAGTCTTTGTCTTTGTGCCATGCTTTTTGGGCTGGCGTAGACGACCGTTCTGTTTACAGATTTGTGGCCAACGGCGTCTGATCTGTGTTCATGAACGAGGTGCCATGCACGTGCATCATGATTGACCACGAGCATTTCGCCGTTTTTTTTTCAAACCTCATATGCTCCAGCAGGCACCCGTTTTACCGGTTTTACGTGGTTTCCGCACGTGCAGCTTCGCTCCACCTTGTACAGCAGTGGGTTTTTTTAGGTGTTGTGATCTGTTAAGGAGCATCTGTTCAATATGTCTAACCACGTTTGGGTCATTGTGACTTCGTTTCAAGCCTGTTATTTACACACTCAGAAGTATAGTAGTATAGCTTCACAATGAGGGGACTGCAGAAATTGATACAATGTTTCGAAAGGTATTATTAATAAGTCTGCCAAACAGCAAGGGCAAACAGATTACCAGACAAAAAAACGACGCGTTTCGACCTCCTAGATCTTCGCCCATCAACGTCAACGCCTATATTGTGCTGAACGTGAGAAGATAAATCATTGCCAATTCTTCGTTTTCTCCTAAATGTTGTTTCCTTGCCCGAAGAAGACTTAACATGTCAAAACGCGTCGTGATTTGTCTTGTGATTTGTTTGTCCTTGTTGTTGAGTGGGGCCTACTATCATCTTTTTCTGAAAACATTTACCCTGTGACAAGGTCAAATCTGCCTTTTCTGTTTTTTCTTGTAAACAAAACAAAAAGCTCATGGTGCATGGGAATCTGAACAGAAAGACTGAACTACGGATCTTATTCTTAGGGCTGTGTTCATTTATTTACTTGCTCACGTATTTTTTTGTTCGCTCGTGTTATTCGTTTAGTCGTTATTTCTATAGATTGTTTCATTTTCATGCATTCAGCTACTATAGACCACGTCATATGTCAAGCATATGTTATGCATGTATCAGTTGTTGCATGGAGAATTATACGACGCAGGTATAGAAAAGTCTTCACTGTATATGTAAACGATAATACGATGAGGGAAATGATAAAGAAAACATGTGTTTTGTATGCTAGTATCAACAGCATACATATCATGAGTTTTGAAAATAATAATTATATATATATATATAATATTATTTATAATATATATATTTTAGACAAAATAGACACTTTGAACATCTTTTATTGCAAAAGCAGGAGGCAGAACTGATTCAGCATATTGCTGAATTTGTTTTATATGGCTGCTGTCATCACTTTTCCGTAATAGCTATCGTCAACAACAACAACAACAACAACACAACAACAACAACAGCAGCAGCAGCAGCAGTAGCAGCAGCAGCTGCAGCAACAATAAAAGAAAGCAAAAGAAAGATAAGTTTGTGCACTTAGTGTGGACTGTGTGGACTGCAGTACTTGTACATATTGGCAATATTGTCAACGATGAGGCAAAAGAAAGATAAGTTTATGCACTTAGTGTGGACTGTGTGGACTGCAGTACTTGTACATATTGGCAATATTGTCAATGATGAGGCAGTCTTGCACAAAGAAATAATATGTTGTGCAGAATAACACCAAGTGGTCAGATCTTAGGATCAGAAGCTGTTCTGAACTTGCTGGCAATTAAGATGTACAAGTAAAAGTTAACGGTGTAGCTAGAGTACAACAGGATGCTGCTGGCTGCTTTGAAGACTTGATACTGTCCAAACTGAATCGGGTCAGAGCTGTCAACAGATCGGGATGTAAGCTTATGTATTTCGAACGGCGTTCGGAGGAGGAAAAAAACGTGTTTGCAGCAATCAAGGTGACAGTCAATGCAGTTACTTTTGACGTCTGAAATCATGGGCAGATTGTTGTAAGGGAAGACGCATGCCCGCTCTGAAGGATCTGAAAAGTGTCCAGAGAAGAACGCTGTTCCCGGCCCCTAACAACATCAAAGGGACACAAAATTTTTCACCCATGAGTATCCACGGCCAAATTGTTTTAGAAAACCATATGTAAGTTTCTGACACAGCACCAGGACAGCATGTCCAGTAACAAGATCCTATGTCATAACCATAGATATAGTGAGAGTGGATCAGAGTGATGACAACGGGTCATTATACCGGCAGCAACTTGAGACATTCCCTTCGTCCACACAGTACTGACACGAAGTGGCCATAGTATAGAAGCTGCCCGTAACATGGTGAGGGCCACTAGCATCCAAGGAGAAAAAGAGTGCTAGTCGTGTTAAGCATCATCATCCACAGTTTACACTGCCATGAACCGAGTGCTTCAAAGTGAGGCACACTGAAGTGTTTCTTGAGCAAACTGTTTAGGGGCATTGTAGTCAAATACAGCAGATCAGAGCAGGCCAGAACTCCGAAGAAAAACACTAGAAGTGGACGCCGGAAGACGACACACGATCGGAACATTAAACAAATTTCCAAGGATTCCAAACATACACACAAGAGGCTCACCTATTTTCCAGATCCATCTGGAGATCTCTCCAAATGGTTTGTATTGATCATACCAAAGATCTCTGATGAGATGGCTTGAATTCATTTTTATACAACTCAAGGTCATTAAAAGATGAAGGTAGCCGGATAAAGGTAGTTATTGTAGAAGAATTTCATTTTGTATCTTATTTCACGGGATCGCCTTGCTCCTATTACATTTGCAGGTGATCAATGGCACATGCACCCCATTCATGATGGTAGAACTGCAACACAGAAATCAGTGACAGCTGCCCATTTATTACAGCCTTTATGGACGCTTGCTGAAGAATTAGTTGGATGTTGATTTTTTAAATCAACCTACTTTCATGCATTACCTAATTATCTCATGATCATGATAGCTAATCTGTAGAACCACCATCCCTGAGAGAGAGAGAGAGAGAGAGAGAGAGAGAGAGAGAGAGAGAGAGAGAGAGAGAGAGAGACTCGTGATTTTAATGTGAGGTCATCAGCCTATTCACATGAGTACGCAACAAGAAAAAGTTCAATTTCGTATAATTTGAACAAAATTTACCAAGTCTGGAACAAAACATTCTTACATGACAGTATGTGCATGCAGAGTTCTATCTTAATTATACATTAATGCTTCTCGGTACGTTCTTCCTCATGAACTTACTGTAAGTATATATATATATATATATATATATATATATATATATATATATATATATATATATATATATATATATATATATATTATTATTTTCAAAACTCATGATATGTATGCTGTTGATACTAGCATACAAAACACATGTTTTCTTTATCATTTCCCTCATCGTATTATCGTTTACATATATACAGTGAAGACTTTTCTATACCTGCGTCGTATAATTCTCCATGCAACAACTGATAGTAGTCATACATATTTATAATGCAACCAGTCTATGAAGTATGGCTCTAAAAATTTTAATAATTCAACATGTATTCCACCACAAACAAAATTATCCTTTGACCCGAAATGTTAACATACAATAATTGAAAACTTTGGCTGGGCAACAACTCTTAGAACCATCTATAATGAGGTATTAGCGTTCAAACCTGTACTAACAAAATGTATCAATCGTAGTAATCCATAAATCATTTTCAAACATAAACATTACTTCAACATACACGAACCCATCTATTCGCATAGGTTCCTAGTTGAAGCTATTCTGCTTGTACCTATTACATCGCTGTGTAAGACTAGGTCTGATCAATAGTCTACTATTTTCCCTACTTAGTCTATTTCAGCCACTGTCATATAGTAGTGGTCATCCGACCAGGCCCAGACAAATTACAGCTCGGCCACCCGTCCGCTACCCAGGTAACTGCACGACACGGCAAACGACCCGCCCCACAGCCGCCCATCCAGACCCGGTCGGACAGCCGTACTATTTTACGTGTCTTTTGTTTACTTCGTTTACACATGTGCAAAAATTAGCATATCGCCCTCTACACTGCACAAGTAACCCCGAATCTTGGTCTATATAACAGTAGCTGTCATGTTAACCTTTGACACTCAGTGTGTGTTCTTCTGTGGTCGAGTTTGTGTGATGTTGGACTTGTGTTGTTTTATATTCGTTGGCTAGAGAGAGAGAGAGAGAGAGAGAGAGAGAGAGAGAGAGAGAGAGAGAGAGAGAGAGAGAGAGAGAGAGAGAGAGAGAGACAGAGAGAGAATGATTGATCTGTCTGGGTCGCATACACTTTGGTATTTTACAGTGGGTTTTGTCACATTCTGTTGTGTTCCATGATGTTGTTTTGTGCTGTACTGCGTTGTGCTGCTTCGTGTGGTGTTGCCTTGTGTTGTGCTCCTGGGTTGAGTTACTTTTGAGTCGTGTTGTGTTATGCTGTAATTCGTTGTGTGACGATGTGTTGTGCAAGTTAAGTTGTTATTCTTTGTGTTATGCTGTGTTGTGTCACATGATGTTGTGTTCTTGTACGTTGTGTTGTGTTTGTTTAATTGACTTGCGTTGTGTTGTGTTTCCTGACGTTGCATCGTATTGTTCACCGTTGTGTTGTGATGGGTTGTTTTGTATTGTGATGTGTTTCATCTTTGTGCCTTTAAGGATTCACTCACGTGTGTTCATGGTTATTGCATTATCAACTCCACATTGTCCTGTTTGGAGAGCACAATGACAGCCTTACGTTTATAACCGTGGGACTCTTTGCTGGACAGGATCCCTAGTGAATCACTCACTCCCGTAAGAATGGGGAGAATCACACGTCCGCGAACTTGATACGGATAGAACTTCTTTTCCCTCATTCTTTCTCTTCTCTCCCCTTCCATAAGAGAGCAAATCAGGGTTTGTTCAATGTAGGTTACTTTTTTTTTTTTTTAAAAAGGAAATCCGTTCATGTCGTCGCCTGTAGAGGTAACATATTCATAATTCACTCAATTAAATGCCATCAGTGGGAGTCTTAATTGATCACGGTCATCACAGTAATCTGATATAAGTTTACAGATACACAAGGAAGTATTTAAAAAAAGTTTAAAGAGTTTGTATTTTTTGTTTGTTTGTTTGTTTGTTTTATTTTCCAGACCTTAACATTTCGAATACCTTTTCTTCTATACGAAGAAATATGATTGTTTATTGCAACTAGTTCCATTGATACACTTCATACGTCTCTATTTTAATTTTGCTTTTAACATTAATGTGATTGGAAAGGATTCTGGGAGCTGTGAAATGGAGGTTCGCTTATTTGCTTTCGTCAGGGTTCAGTTGCAATGTTTACAATGTGTTTCAGGAATTCGGGAAAACCAAATTTATCACTGACTGAAACTTTTCTGATTAAGGATTTCTCATGCTTAATTCATAGATAAATAGATGTATAGATGACAGACAGACAGCTCAATCGACAGCCAGCCAGCTAGCGAGCCAGCTAACCAGCCAGATTAGCCAGCCTGAGAGGCATGCAACCAAACAGACAAACAAATATATCAACATCAGTCCACAGAAATGACAATTACATCTTTTAACTGTAACACTTCTTTCGCTGGTGAGCTTGTTTTATTGACCACATTTATGCCATAGACGTTGCCAAAATATGAATTTGGGAATATGTAAATTCTGTTTTAATCAAAATTTTTCTTAGCTAGGTAGGTAGGTAGGCAGGTAGGTAGATAGGTAGGTAGGTAGGGTAGGTCGGTAGATATGTCTGTAGGTGGGTAGATAGGTACGTAGGTAGGTAGGAAGGTAGTACACAGACAGATTGATAAATAGTTAGTAGGTATGTATGTATGTGGATTGGTGGTCGGTAGGTAGGGAGGAGATAGATAGATAGATAGATAGATAGATAGATAGATAGATAGATAGATAGATAGATAGATAGACAGATAAAACCATGAAGTATGTTTCATTTTTAAACCTAAAGGGGACTAATACAAATAACCTGGAAGCAACAGACCACGTCAGTGGGCATTGTGTGCGGTGAGTGTCTGTCAGAATCTGGAACTGAGTTCCTTCATAACGACTACGGTGTACAGAACCTGTGGACAATATTGTAGCTGATGTTGTCGTAAAATCACTTGACAGGATGCTATGCAGTTTATTGTTTATATATATATCGTTTGAAGACATAACTGTAAGGATGGCGTAATCAGATGAGCAGGTATAATATCACATGCGCTGACAACTTTATATTACACATAAACAAAATAAATAGTGTCTTGAAATGAGTTCGCCTAAAAAAAAATCTTGAAATTTCCCTGAAACTATGCCTTTATGCTCTCTCTCTCTCTCTCTCTCTCTCTCTCTCTCTCTCTCTCTCTCTCTCTCTCTCTCTCTCTCTCTCTCGCAGCCTCCCTTGTTCGGCACCAGGCAACGCGTGTTTCAGCTGCTTCGCTAAATGTCTCCTCATATCAACTGTAAGTCGTACAGCATGCCTGTTGGAAGTCTCCAATCCACTGCAGAAGCCACTCTCACAGCTGCACTGGAAGAAATGACATTGTCTTCATTCACAATAGAGGGCAGAGGAAAACAAACGGTCGCCGTTCTGCGATTCTCTTCAACTACCGAACAGCCCTCTGCCATGCAAACGCAAGGCCACACCACTGCGTATCGTCGCGAGAGTCACCAAGCACTTCAAGGACCTGAATCCTTGTAAATCTCCTGGTCCAGACGGCATTAGTCCGAGATTACTGCGAGAGGTTGCTGAAGAACTAGCCCCTGCTTTCACACTCCTCTACCAGAGCTCCCTCAACTGGGGCATAGTACCAAAGGACTGGAGAACTGCCAATGTTACCTGCCAATGTTACCCCAGTCTTCAAGAAAGGTGAGCCCAGAAAACTACCGTCCTATCTCTCTAACCAGTGTACTATGCAAAGTAATGGAGCACATCATCACGAGCACCGTCATGAACTTTGCTGAGGAAAATGGTGTTATCACCGAAGCACAGCACAACTTCAGACCTATTCATAAACCTGAGGTTGGAAAACAGACAGACGCTCTCATTATGGACTTTTCCAAGGCGTTTGACAAAGTCTATCACTCCCCCCTGCTCCACAAGATCCATTCCCTTGGTCTTACAGGGAAAACACACACCTGGATAAAGAATTTCCTCTCGGGTAGACAGCAGTCACTTGTGGTGGATGGAATTACTTCCAGTCCTGTTGTTTGGGGTCTGGAGTTCTCCAAGGTTCTGTTCTTGGGCCTAGCATATTCTTACTTTACATCAATGACATGCCGACAGGACTGTCCTCCACTGCTTGTCCCTTTGCTGATAGCACTCTGTGCCACAAAACTATCTCCTCCACCAGCGACCAGCAAGCCTTCCAGAAGGATCTCGGTCGACTCGCAGAGTGGGAGCAGAGATGGCTCATGAGTTTTCATCCAGACAATTGCCAAGCACCGCGAGTGAGCCGGAAGAGAAACCCCCTACTTTCAAACTACACTCTCCGTGGCCACACCCTTAACACAGTCAGTAAGTCCAAATACCTCGGCGTCACCATCACTTCTGATCTCAGTTGGAACCCCCACATCTCCAATGTCCCCAACCGTGCAAACAAGACTTTTGGCGTGCTGAGACGGAACCTGAAGATAGAATCCCAGCGCATTAAGCAGCAAGCCTACCTCTCACTAGTAAGCCAGCCCTTGAATACGCCAGCTGTGTGTGGGACCCCTACATAGAGAAGGACATCAGGGTCTCTAGTAAGCCAGCCCCTTGAATACGCCAGCTATGTGTGGGACCCCCTACTAGATAGAGAAGGACATCAAGAAACTGGAAACGATCCAACGCCGAGCTGCTCGCTGGGTCACCCATCGACACTGAAAAAGCCGCCAGTGTACATGACATGCTAGAGACCCCTTCAGTGGTCCCCCCTCACAATATCACAATGGAAGCCTCATTATCAACATATGCTACAAACCCTGTCAGAATCGATCTGTACCTAAGGAAACCAGTGGTCCCATCCAGCAACATACCACCTTTCTAGCTGGAGGACTCTCTATAGACAGAAATCCTTCTTCCCCAGGACCAGAAAACTCGACTGAAACAGCCTTCCTGCTGAGGTTGCCCTCAGTCCCACCCTGGAGGGTTTCAGATCCATAATCTGATCCCCCCCCTCCCCCCCCCCTCCCCCTGCCCTGTTGGGTTTAAAATATTTTGTAAGCCGGCAGTTAAATTTTCGAGACAAGGGAGACGATCTGGAGGTGTAATTTGTCTTAATAAGAAATTAATTCATCCCTTTTGTTAGGTCTATTGAAGTAAATGATTAAAATCTAATTGTCTGCTTGAATGGCAGAATCTTATTTGGAGTAGACAAGGGTATTGTGTGTTTGTTTGTTGTACATTCCTTCAGAAAGTTCTCCCCTTTTATGTCAGTTTTGATGTAGATAATGGTGTTAGTTCACTGGAAGAATGTTTAACTGACCTGTTGATAACAAATGATGTTTATGTCATTCTAAACGGTGACTTGGATGGTAGAACTTCTGATATCTCCCAGGATTTTTCGGGTTTAATGTTTTTTTTTACCTGGCACGCTGGTCAGTCTCTCAGCATTAGCCGATGCTCTCAAGATACAAATTTAAACAATTACGGGAAATCGTTATGTAAACCTGTGCACTGCGTTTATCTAGTGTATCCTAAATGATATGTGTAAAGACTAGCTAATACGTTGCTATACATATGTTTCTGATCACGAGAGCAGTGTGAACGACTGTTATGCATTGTCAAATGAACTGTTTGATCTTTATGCGATGTTTGTGAGTTACATGCTGTAGAACGTAGAGATTCTGATCATTTTCCTGTGTCACTTCATGTTATTTTTCCTTGTGGAAACTCAAGACTGTGAACATTTGGCAGAGAAAAAGAACAAAAACCTGCCTTGATCCAGTTATTGAAACTTACATGAATGAAATAAACTAAAACCACTGAAAAGAACAGCTGAAGAAGCAAAAGGCAGTATATGGAAACAACAGTGTGTGTAAAGTGATTATAACACAAGACTCACTCAGTTCTGGCAATTTCAATGGCACATGGAAGGAAAACACAGTGCAAACACCACCCCAGATACCTTAGATGTTGATGGGACCACACACACAAAATTAATTTGATTGAATATGGATTATGGCTTACAACACTGCCCGAGAGCAATTTCCTTAACTTAGAACGAAATCAAGATGAAGCAGTTAGATTGATCTTGGGATCTTGGGAACCACAACGGATACACCAGTTGAAACTATGCAATTCCAGCTTAACATTCCTTCAATACAGACGAGACGTAAGCTAGAACAGGAGAAGGCACTTGAAAGTCCAGAAGATCCACTGCATGCGGCAGTCAAGTAAACAAAAGGCATTCGCCTAGAACGTGGATAATTATATTGGGGACATGCCAAAGATAATATACAGTTTGTGCGCCATTTAGCAGAAATCACAGAAATGAAGGAATGAGAAATGTATTCAGAATACTTCTAACACCTCTGTTACACTGCCATCGCTCCAGAGCCTGAAAACACTGTCATACGGCAAAAAAACCAACACTGCAATTCAGATGCAGGTAGAAATCCTCTGCAAAAAAAAAAAAAAAAGAAGATTCTTTTATATACACCTGTGGTTCCTTCAGCGTCCCTGAGGTCAGTTTGGGGACAGACAGTGAAGCAAAATGGCTGCACTATCTAGGAAGGCAAAAGTGCATCTAGTTTAACACCTTCAAGTCTAACAATGGAGGTAGAAGCAGTGACACAAGCAAACACACGACTCTGATCCACAGACCGGATTGAGACTGAACAAGCCATGATACTGTCTAACCCTGTGAACCTTCTTCAAAAAGTGGATAGTAGAATTGGAAGCCCTGCTTTGTATGAAGTAATGCGCAGCCTTCCACTGGAGAGACTCTCAAGGATGTACCTCCTAGGACATGCGGGTGATAAAAGGAAACTAGAGCGCAGACACACTGGCAGGCGAGACAACGATGAGAGCTGTATTACAGTTTGATCGATCTGGTGTGATAAGAAATGTAAAGAATCACCTCAACACACAAGGGCGAAGTCAGTAGACCACCTGTCAGAGCTGATCGTCAAGAGAGGAAGTGGCTGCATATCCATACTCAAAGGAAGAGAGCAAGAAACACCATAAACCAAACAAATATTGGGATAACCCGCTGTCCAACACTGTGAAGACTCCTAGAGGTTGGGGCAGACTCAGACTGGGTCTTTCCAGTAGCAGACACAATTGATCAAACAGGCGTCAGCTGAAGTCAGACTTGAAATCTCTCGGGGACCCCTGTGAATCTTTCAGGACCCCAGCGAATCTTCGGGGGGACCCCAGTGTATACTGCAGACGACGAATGTGTTGTGTTTTTGCATGCATAAGTGTATAAAGAGGAGAGTCCATGGATGCGAATGTATATGCGGTGGTGTGTGTGTGTGTGTGTGTGTGTGTGTGTGTGTGTGTGTGTGTGTGTGTGTGTGTGTGTGTGTGTGTGTGTGTGTGTGTGTGTGTGTGTGTGTGTATGTGTGTTGCTGTTGTTGTTATTGTTTTTTTTTTAATTATTATAATCAAAGATCTCTCTCTCTCTCTCTCTCTCTCTCTCTCTCTTGCGCGCACACACACACACACACACACACACACACACACAAGGACGCACGCACGCACGCATGTACGCAGGCATGCACGCTCGCGCGCGCGCGCGCGCACACACACACACACACACACACACACACACACACACACACACACGCACGCACGCATACACAGGCGCGCACGAGAGCACGGATATTCGTGCTTAAGCACACACACATGTGTATACGTGCATGCGCACATATATAAATACCCACGCACGTGCTCACCAGGAAGTAGTTTCTCCTCACCCTACCTGGGAGATGAATAAATCACATTTTTATACCAGTTACACTGATGTGAAGAAGACGAAAAAAAAAGAGTCCGAATATTTTGCAAAGTGAAGTCCGACTGTGCATAGAGAATAAATACTTAAAAAGTTTAAAGGTATGTACAGACGGCTCACTCTTAGATGATCATCGTGCTGGTTCAGGTTTTATACCAGCTTTAACAAGAAAAATCATACTTCACTGGTAAAAAATTGATCAGTACTTACCGCCGAACTCGTTGCTATACTTATGGTTCTTAATTACAAAAGCTGAACTTCAATTGAACATTTTTGTTTCAAATGTTACTCCGCATCGGTTCTCAGTCAGTACTGTACGCTTTACGTTCACTTGATCTCAAGAAAAAATCCAAAATTTATCATAGAAATCAATTAATTATTCACATTTTAAGTTTAAAGGGGACCAATGTTGTCTTTTTGGTTCCTTCACATGTTGAATGCATTCAAAAGACTGTGCTGATAGAGCCACAAGAAAAGGTGCAAGGCAAGACAGGGAATCTACAGAAATAAACTTCCCATTATCCGTTATAGACGGGTATCATTTACTGGAGCAAGCGTTGTGGAACAAAGTTTCAAAATCTGCCCATAGGAAGGAGACATTATCCAGCATCTTAATAGATGCCGATGATTTGGCAAACAAAATAGCTGGATGGTAGCAACCTGTTCAAATTTAGACACATTAGTTCGCTGTCTTTTAGGATAATGCTTAATGCCTTCAAAACAAAATTCAGCGAGAAGGTTAAATGAATGTGCGGTGAACAAATTCCAAACCAACATATTCTTCAGGAATGCCAGTGATTGAGACCTGTTTTTTCCGGCTATTTCTGAAAGTCCTTTTGAAAGTATCCTTGAGAACTTTAGTTTGTTCTTGATTTTAAGAACTGTTTACTACACAGTCCTATGGACCATTTGTTATAGTTCGTGTCGTTATTCAAAATAGTTATTTGAAGTTGGTTTTCCCATACCTTTTAATTGTAATGTAAAGATTGTAAAGACGACATTTTGTATATGAATGCAAGATAAGCCACCCACCGACCCCCTTTTCATGCTCCCCCTCCCAACACCATTTCGTTTCGTGTAATATCACATAATGTGGTATGACGTTAAATTGAAGACAAAGACAACAACAAAGCGTTCTCACATATACGTACACGGCAGCACAGCCAATGTTCGGTAAGAACCCAAGGTCTGACCAGCACATCGGGCTATAGAGTAGGTCAACCATCTGCTAAGTCATAGCCCGAGATCCTTTTCATAAATTCACACGTCGTAGTCATTTCTTCATGTATCCATCAGCTTTAAAAACGTGTGGTATCAAAAAACTTAGCAGATTTGGTGTACCTTGTATGGCTAGTCTGCAACAGTGTCACCTCGATGAGACGGAAATCACACACACACACACACACACACACACACACACACACACACACACACACACAATAGATAGAGGTGCATACACACACACACACACACACACACACACACACACACACACACACACACACACACACACACACATATATATATATATATATATATATATAGATATATAGAGAGAGAGAGAGAGACCATACCTTTTAATTGTAATGTAAAGATTGTAAAGACGACATTTTGTATATGATTGCAAGATAAGCCACCACCGACCCCCTTTTTCATGCTCCCCCTCCCAACATCCTTTCGCTTCGTGTAATATCACATAATGTGGTAAGACTTCGTCTAATATCACATAATGTGCGGATTCATTCCAAGAACTGGCCCTCAGCACTTGTGTCTAAAGAGGTTATCTTTTTCTATTTTCTACTTTTCACAAGAAAATGTAGCTTGTTTTGCTCTTTCATGATTTTCTTTTGCTTCTTAGGTGGCACCTTTAGTTTTTTTTTTTGAAAAAACTCGGCAGACATACTGCGGCGTTGCACGCCAGCCTTTTCTGGGATGGCGTTCTTCTTGGGACGAAAAGAGCAGAGGAATCAAATTACCACTTTCCGCGGTCACTGAGAGAAAACAGTCAGGTTTCGAAATACCGGTATCTGACCAGGAGTTATATGTTAGTGAGCTTCCTCCCCATTGGAGATTGTCTCCCCCTTTGGAGACTATAAGCTTGCTGAAGGTTCATTTTGAGAAGCATTTATTATTCCCCATTCAACCACTTGAGCACATATACTGTCAGTTAGGCAGAATTATCTACCACTGCAGATATGAAGGCTTATCACCCCCCTATTTCTACAATCTGAGTCATAAGAGCAAGCTTTGTTTATATATCTCTATATATATATCTATCTATATATATATATATATATATATATATATATATATATATATATATATATGTGTGTGTGTGTGTGTGTGTGTGTGTGTGTGTGTGTGTGTGTGTGTGCATACATATCTATCTATCTATTTTGTCAATATGTCCAGATAGATAGATAGATAGATAGATAGATAGATAGATAGATAGATAGATAGATAGATAGATAGATAGATAGATAGATGGGGACAGTTATGTTTTTGCTTGTTTACTTCTTTTTTGTGTTCGTTAATTTATGTATTAATTCATCTTTTCATGCTTGTTTATTTGGTCATGCATTGTGTCCACAGAGTGATAATACTTTACCCGTCTACTCATTTTGTCTCCTGAGTGGTTCATACTGTATTCGTTTACTCGTTTCAAGTTGTGATCGATTCATTTTACATCCAGCAATGGCCATTCTGACGGTGACTGTAAGAGGCCAGTCTTGATCGATACATTGCTGATTCGACAGTAAGATCGGCACTGAATGATATCATTGTTATAGTAAATGGCCAGTCTTGATCGATACCTTACTGATTCCACAGCAACATCAGCACTGAATGATGTTATTGTCACTGTTAGAGCAGTCCTGTAGAAAGAAATACTATTCAGTTGGACATAATGACCCGGAAATCCAAAATGCTGTGCTTGAAAACTGCTCTTCTGAGTCTGCTTCCAGTCAGACAGTACAAGTAAAAGTTGACTGCGCAGTTGAAGGACAGCATCAACTGGGCGGCTTCTCTGAAGACAAACATTTGTGCACGCTGAATGGGGTCAGTCCAATCGAAGTACAGTGCTGTGATCGAGTATATCTGGGGTGGGGTGGTGAGGAGGAAAAAAACACACTTGTAGCAATCAGGGTGATAGTCAATGAAGTGACTTTCTGTTGTCTGGAATCCTGGGTGGCTTGTTTGCACAGGAAGACGGGTGCCTGTTCTGACTGATCTGACAAGAGTCCAGAGAAGAACACAGTTGCTGGCCGCCAACAACATGAACGGTAGGAAGGAACTTACAACCAGATTAATCCAGGGCCAGATAGAGAGAACAAAGTTTGCATATGTTTTCGATACAACAGTAAACTTGCAACTTGAAGGTTGAGGTGTTGTGTCATATCCATAGAAAACGTGGCAGTGAATCAGAGAACTAACAATGATTATTACACCAGCAGTAAATCGCGACATTCTCTTCGTCCACACAGCACTGACACGAAGTGGCCACACCACAGAAGCTGCTCTGAGCATGGTCAGTGCTACCAACATCCACGGGGATAAAGTTGTCGTCGTGTATACCATCATTATCTGCATTTTACATTGCCAAGAACCGAGTTGTTGAAACAATGGCACATCGAATTCATGATTTAACATCACGTTCAGTGGATCCACTATCAAATACAGCAGATCTGAGCAGGCTAGAACTTCAAAGAAAACACTAAAAGTGGACACTGGAAGACGAAGCATGATGAGAAGAATCATAAGATTTCCAGCTATTCCAAACAGACACACAAGAGGATGGCCTATTTTCCGGATTACAAGAAATAATGTCCAATAACCCATGACAAAAATCCTTTCAGACGGTTTGAGTTACCTAGTATTCTATTACCTGTGGATATTAAAACACGGCGTCTGTTGGATTTGGAGTATTTACAGTGTTTGTTGGACGTGTTTATAAGTGCATGGATTGCTTTGCTACACTTACATCCATGTGTGATCAATGACACATAGACCTCTGCATGAATAGTAAAACTGTCAGCTCTGAAGGTCCGTAATATCCCTGAATTCATCGCAGGTGTTCTGGATGCAAGCTTAAAGAGTGACTGTATGTCAGCGACCTCCTCAATCCAACCCAATGCATTTTGAAATGTTTACATATAATTATATGGTGTGTGTGTGTGTGTGTGTGTGTGTGTGTGTGTGTGTGTGTGTGTGTGGTGTGTGTGTGTGAGTGAGAGAGAGAGAGAGAGAGAGAGAGAGAGAGAGAGAGAGAGAGAGAGAGAGAGAGAGAGAGAGAGAGATAATTCAAACTCATGCTGTAGTGTGCCATGGAGTGTTACACTCTGTAGTTTCAGAATGGATTTGTGTTTTGTTGTGTGTGCTGTTAGTTGTGTTTTACGTCTTGTTCTGTTTTATTGTGGAATGCTGCAGTGTGTGTGTATGTGTGTGTGTGTGTGTGTGTGTGTGTGTGTGTGTGTGTGTGTGTGTGTGTGTGTGTGTGTGTGTGTGTGTGTGTGTGTGTGTGTGTGTGTGTGTGTGTGTGTGTGTGTGTGTGTGTGTGTGTGTGTGTTGGCCTTTCTTTTCAGGAAATAATGTTGTGACGATCCCTGTATGTGGCTGGTATGTGGAATGGACATTACTTATTTCTGTTGTTGGCTCTGCCCAAGTGATGGACTTTTTGTGTGGACTCGTAAACTTTTCTTTTCTGAGACAGAGTCTATGCTTTACAAGGTGTTTATACTGTCTTATCGAGAGTGTGATTTATAGAGGGTGTGCTGTTCTATTTATTTTTGACTCCATATTAACTGAACTACGAAAGTTCTGAATTTAGAGATTTGAGTTGTTTTGTCTATTTTTGTCAAAAAAATCCCTTTGATCAGTTTATGTTGTGGTTTTCTTCCCGGGGGAGGGGGTTTCATGTGCAGCATGCTAAGTGCACATGTTTGATAACTGTTTACTGCTTTATTCATCATTAAAAGCTACTTTAGACTGTAATACAAGGGGATGGTCAACAAACCTGGAGGACACGTATAAAACATCGTATGCTTCCTATGTGAGAAACTGGAGGAATAAATGAGATAAATGAAAATGAGTGACTGATATTTGAATGGTACGGGAAACGACTGAATGAGCGCCAGTAGGCTGCTCTTCGGCCGGCTCTACCTGGGTAGGCAGCCCGTTGAGTGAGTGAGGTAGTGTGTTTATTATAAAGTGCTTAGAGCTTGGTCTGTGACCGAGGATAGGCGCTATATAAATACCTAATATATATAATAATAATAATAACCTACAGTTTACACTAGTAAGCGTCCCTAATGTAAAAAGCTCAAAATATAGACTAAGGTAAAACTATGTAGAAAGTGTTTTTGCTTCCACTCACAACTCCCTGAGAGGGTCAGTGATTCACTTAACAAGTCGGCTTGCCCGGCAGGTTTTAACAGTATCTAGTTGGGAGTGCAGTGAAAGTAAAGCATGATTTTGGTTTCACTGCAAGAAAAACATGAGTTTTGCTTATGATAGGATCACTTGGCTGTCGTAGGACTAGCTGGCTAACATCATAGCCTGTGTTATGAGAGAGAGAGAGAGAGAGAGAGAGAGAGTGGCCCCAACTATGTTTTTTTTATAGGGGTGTGTTGTTTCAGACATGCTGTGTGGGAGTTAGCCTCACCAAGACAGAGAGAGAGAGCCTCACCAAGAGAGAGAGAGAGAGAGAGAGAGAGAGAGAGAGAGAGAGAGAGAGAGAGAGAGAGAGAGAGACAATGACAATGAAAAACTTTACTGAACTAGGCCTTCTGCCCATGTCAGGGGGAGGGGTTCACAAAAGGAAGTCACATGAAAATGCTGCATGTCATAAGAACAACAAGGATAATCAGCACAATCAGCGAGAGAAAGTCGTCGGAACATACAGAAAACAACAACAAACAACAAAAACATTCAAGTGTGAATTAGACATCTGTCAAGAACAGTCATAGAAGGGTTCTAGGGACGCATTGGTTCTGGGAGGGAGGAGGATATAGGAGACACAGATGGGTGGGGGGTGGGGTGGCTAGGGGGAAGGATATAACTCATGCGTTCATAATAATCAAAATGTCAAACATAACACATAGACAAATATCTCAGACATCCTATAGGTATTGATTTCTTAAGGTAAATGCCTTTGATAAATACAAGGCGAGGGGTTTACACATTCTCGTGTCAGAGAGCAACAGGGTTAACTTAAACGCATTTGGGTGGTAGTGATATATAGGAGGGATGTACATTTCACGTATATCTTTATATTGAGAGCAGACCAATAGAAAGTGTAATTCTGATTCTTCTATATTTGGGCAAAAAGGACAGTTATTATTTTCTGATCTTTGGGAATATCTGAGGCGGTGAGGTTTCAGCTGTGAAACACTAGTCTGAATCTCGTCAGGTGCTTTCTGAGAATAGGATTTTTGATAACATATAAATATTTTGGAACATCGTATAACTGTCTAAAAGAAGAATACAGCTTGAATCTTTCTTTTGACATGATTGAAGAATCTAGATCTTGTAGGTGACAATCAAATAGTCTCTGTTTAAAGACTGACACAAAGGATTTAATATCTTCGACGCCCTGGTTTTCCCACACATAACCAAAGCCGTATCTGTACAAAGTATAGCATAAGCTACTTACCCAATTCTTTTTATTATTACAAAATAAGACATATAGCATTTTATAAGCTTTCGGGGGGATCCGGCTTTCTTCCGTTCGAGTAAGTTTTAACCAGTATTTCACACATTTAGTAAATGTCTGAATGTACAGTGGATATCTGTCAGTTTCGCAATCAACAAGAGCATTTGGAGTCTGTACGCTAACATTTAATAGACGTTTAATGGCTAAGAGATGGACTCGTTCAATAACAGTATGGTCAGCTGTCAGACCCCAAACTTCGGCCCCGTACGTTAAAATAGGTTGAATCTGGCAATAAAAAATTTTGAAGAAAAGTTTTGGATTATTTTCCCCAAGTGACCATAGAAATTTTAAGATACTAAAAACACATCTCTTAGCTTTCAGAGCCATTTCCTCCAAGGAGTATGAAAAAGTTAATCCTGTAGATAAAATAACTCCAAGGTATTTGTATTCATTCACAACATCTAACTGAGCACCATTATAAAACCATTTTTCTCTAGCTGCAATGTAACCCCATTTCTGAATATTACTATTTTAGATTTATCATTATTGACAGTTAGCTGAAGTCTGTTAGCAGTGTCACATATGTTTAATTGGTGCTGAAGACCTACTACAGAGTGGGAAAGAAGAACAACGTCATCAGCAAATAATAAGGTAAGAATTTGTATTAAATCGGGTGATAAGCTTATTCCATGTTTACCAGATGAAACGATGTCATTGGCAAGCTCATTTATAAACAGAGAAAAAAGAATAGGGGCTGCAGTTATCTCTCTGCTTTAATCCGCAAGGACACATAAACGAAAATGAGTGACTGATATTTGAATGGTACGGGAAATGACTGAATGAGCGCCAGTAGGCTGCTCTTCGGCCGGCTCTACCTGGGTAGGCAGCCCGTTGAGTGAGTGAGGTAGTGTGTTTATTATTAAAGTGCTTAGAGCTTGGTCTGTGACCGAGGATAGGCAATATATAAATACCCAATATAATAATAATAATAATTATAATAATAACCTACAGTTTACACTAGTAAGCGTCCCTAATGTAAACATGCTCAAAATATAGACTAAGGTAAAACTATGTAGAAAGTGTTTTGCTTCCACTCACAACTCCCTGAGAGGGTCAGTGATTCACTTAACAAGTCGGCTTGCCCGGCAGGTTTTAACAGTATCTAGTTGGGAGTGCAGTGAAAGTAAAGCATGATTTTGGTTTCACTGCAAGAAAAACATGAGTTTTGCTTATGATAGGATCACTTGGCTGTCGTAGGACTAGCTGGCTAACATCATAGCCTGTGTTATGAGAGAGAGAGAGAGAGAGAGAGAGAGAGAGAGTGGCCCCCAACTGTGTTTTTTTTTTTTTATAGGGTGTGTTGTTTCAGACGTGCTGTGTGGGAGTTAGCCTCACCGAGAGAGAGAGAGAGAGAGAGAGAGAGAGAGAGAGAGAGAGAGAGAGAGAGAGAGAGAGAGAGAGAGAAACAAATGAGAAATTGTAATTGTGAATTAAGGCATTGAATTGCCAGTGTAGCCTAAACATGGAAAGGGGAAGGGATTTTTCTCTTTCAAATAGATTGTTCCCCTAAAACCCTATGTGACCAAAATTAAAAGAATAAATTAGTGTCAGAAAGTGGAGGTCTAAAACGTAAAGAAAATGGATGAAAAAAAATAGTGACTGACTGAGGTCTGAGCTAGGTTGGGATGATTTGAAAGTGGAAGACTATAACTGCTTACTCGTGACCTTTGAAGCGCAATGCTGGTTGTTTGGAGATAGTATGGTCCGGTGGCCTTAGCTGATAAATCATCTGAAGGTCTTCTTGTCCAAGTTTGAAGCCTGTGGGGCTCGTTGTATTGATTGGTATGTGTGCTAAGTAATCTTTTCATGAACTGTTAATGTGAGAGAGGAGAAGTTGGTGAACAAAGTTTCTGAAGAAGTTATTGAAAACAATATTGTAAATACTTGTACAATAAGGGTGAAAATATAAGACCCCCAAAAGGAAACTGTGTCCTAGCAAGAAAGAAGGAAGGATGAATGCGGGAAATCGGGTAAGACTGCGACTGAAAGGTGGAGCCAAGGAAGTTTTCTTTGTATGTCATTGAATTATCTCGCTTGTGTCTCTGTCTGTCATTCTCACTCACCCCCCTGTCAGCTATTACATTGCGTTTCCTGAGTTGTGTTACCGATGGGTTTTTTTTTGTGTTGAATTGTTTTTGTGCTTTGTGTTATGCCGGTTTAGTCTTATTACATTGTGTTGTTCTGAATTCTGTTACGTTAGGTTTTATACGTGTTTCATTGTGTAATCCTGAGTTGCGTCATATTGGTTTTGTTGCGTTACATTATGTTGTGTTATGTCAATTTGGGTTTTGTCTTGTTAACTTGCTAGTTGCAAAGTGAAACGACTGCAGGCGGAAATCTAAACAAATCTTAAATAAATGTCAGCGAACCGCCCAGAGAAACGTGGACAAACGAGTCACAAGACAAACCACAACGCGTTTCGACCTCTTAGGTCTTCTTCAGGTGCAACAAAAATGAAACAAATAACGAAAATGCACTTAGCTTTGATCGCTTCTGTGTTCAGCGCAAGGAAGAAGGCGTTGAATCACACACACACACACACACACACACACACACACACACACACACGCACGCACGCACGCACGCACGCACGCACACGCACGCACGCACGCACGCACGCACGCACGCACGCACGCACGCACGCACGCACGCCCCCCCCCCCCCCCCCCCCCCCCCACACACACACACTCATTTTACTGTAGTGCATTTCGTTTTGTTGTGATATACATATTGTGCTGTGGTGTGTTACAGATTGTTGAGTTGTAAACGTAAGGTTGTGGCGTATTACATTTTGTTGTGTTGCAATACATTGTGATGTACTACGCTATGCTGCGTCGAGGTGCATCCCCTCCCCCCCCCCCCCCCCCCCCCCCCCCTGCAATTTGTGTTGCTGTGATTTGGACTAATCGTTCAATTATGTTATTGAAGGTCACACTAATTGTTTTGCTGTGTTGTAGAGTGCATCGTCCCCCAACAACCCCAGCGGTCAGGGGAATGACTGATGACTGAGAGTACCTCCTTCGACTGTGTTAATGAGTGTCACATTGTTTGTGTGTCTGTGTTGTGGACTACATCGTTCAAGTGTGTTACCGAGTGTCACATTGTTTGTTTTGCTGTGTTGCGGAGTACATCGTTCGACTGTGTTATTGAGTGTCACATTGTTTGTGTTTCTGTGTTGTGGACTACATCGTTCAGCTGTGTTACCGAGTGTCACATCGTTTGTTTTGCTGTGTTGCGGAGTACATCGTTCAACTGTGTTACTGAGTGTCACATTGTGTTGCTATGTTGTGGAGCACATCGTTCAACAGTGTTATTTAGTGTCACATTGATTGTTTTGCTGTATTATGGAGTACATCGCTCGACTGTGCGATTGAGTTCCACATTGTTTGTTTTGCTATGTTGTGGAGTACATCGTTCGACTACGTTATTGAGTGTTACATTGTTTGTATTGCTGTGTTGTTAAGTACATCGTTTGACTGTGTTACTGAGTGTCACAGTGACTGTTTGCTATGTTGCGGATGGCATCGTTCGACTGTTATTATGAGTGTCATATTGTTGTGCTCTGTAGAGCCAGCATTGTCAGCACCCTCCTGAATGGCAGCGAGTCTTGGACTTTGCGTGCCCGACAAGAGCGAAAGCTCAACGCTTTCCATATGCGTAGCCTCCGACGCATTCTGAACATCACCTGGCAGGACAAGGTCCCAAACAACACTGTCTTGGAAAGAGCCGGATGCACCAGCATGTACACGCTGCTGAAACAGAGACGTATGCGCTGGCTCGGCCATGTCGTGTGCATGGATGACGGACGGATCCCTAAAGACCTCCTCTATGGAGAACTTGTGCAGGGAAAACGTCCAACAGGCAGACCACAGCTGCGATTCAAAGACGTGTGCAAGAGGGACCTAAAAGCCTTGAACATTGACCAGAACAACTGGGAAGCAACAGCCCTCGAACGGTCAGCCTGGAGACAGACTGTGCAGAAAGGTCTCTCCAAGTTCGAAGAGACACTCGCTCAGCAGCACGGGGAAAAGAGAATGAGAAGAAAGGCTGCAGCCCAGGCAGACAGACCAGCGTCAGACTTCATCTGTGCCCTCTGCCACAGGGACTGTCATTCCCGCGTCGGACAGGGCCAGCCACACCCCGTCGCTGTACCAGAATAGACACCTAGAGCGCAACTCCATAGTCTTCCGAGACTGAAGGATGCCTACATTGTTGTGCTATGTTGTGGATTACATAGTTCGACTGTGGTAGTGAGTGTCACATTATTTGTTTTGCTATCTTTTGGAGTGCATCATTCGACTACGTTATTGAGTGTCACATTGTTTGGTGTTACATTGCTTCGTATTACCTATTGTGTGCGTTGTGTTGTGTTATGCTGGGATGTCTTACATGTTGGAGTCCTGAACATTGCAATGTTGTGTGTTGGGTTGTGTGACATTGTGTCATGTCTTTTTACACCGTGTGGTTGTGTGTTATGTGGTGTTACGTTTGTCGTGTCGTGTTGTGTTGTGGTATTCTAGCACACGTCATCCTGCGTTGTTCTACGTTGCGTGGTGCTGTGCTTTATGACGTTGTGTCGTGTTTCTTCGTGTTATATGTATTGTTATACTGTGTTTTGTATTGCCTCTTGGTATATTGTGCTACGTTCTGCTGTCTTGTTGCATGTTTTCCCATGGGTTGTTCTGCTGTGATGTGTCGTGTCGTCTTGTGTTTTGTTGTCTTGCATAGTGCTGTGTTTTGTTGTGTTGTGTTGTTGTGTTGTGTTGTGTGTTGTGTGTGTGTTGTGTTGTGTTGTGTTGTGCTGTGCTGTGCCGTG
>JADBJO010008087.1:5000-20000 GCA_016801955.1 Conus betulinus | reverse complement strand
ACTTGAGTCATCTATGTCCTGAAATCATTACAGTTTATTTGGTTCAATCAGTTTAAGAAATATTACATAAAATGTACAATAACATTTCACATAAGCCATAAAAAGGTTTGTCGCAGTTTCTTGACCAACTCTTGCTTCTGACTACCAAATCTATTTTTGGCCAATGATATGGGGAAAAGGTAATAAAATGAAAGCAGTGCAGCCAGTCCTGCAAACAGATGTGACACAACTGTCAATGACATATAAGTTACAGAATTTCATGTGAGGAGGGGAGGCTGTGACACAACTGTCAATGACATATAAGTTACAGCATTTCATTTTCATGTGGGGATGGGAGGCTGAAGCCAACATGCCAACACCCTTTTTGAAACACAAGTGAAACGGGGAGCATGTACTTTTTTTTTTTTTTAGACTAAATGAAACTAAAAAGCAAATGAAAAAAAAGTTATTCTGGTGACATATTAATTTAAATATTAGTGCTAAGAAATTAGTAAAGATAATCAGGTCAGTAGGTCAGCTTTTCTCCCAAAAAGTGATGCACTAGATATTTGTTTGTTTGTTTTAACATCATTATTTTGGAAATTTTTTAGTTTATTGATAAGGGGTTGGGGGAGGGGAGGGGGTCGCTAATACACAAAAAGAAGTAAAGCTTAGCTCAGCATGGCAAGTTCCAAGTGTAGGTCTGATTCTTGTATGCGGAGTATGCGAGAGTTACAATACGAATGTGTACATATTTGTGTGTGATGCTGTCTGTAAAAATAACATGTGTGTGTGTGTGTCTGTGATTGCAAATTGTAAAGCGCTTTGGGATGTTAGAAAGCGCTATATAAATATTCTATTATTATTATTATTATATGTCTTGGATGTCATTTCTGGTGATAATTGAGATGGAACTAGAATACATGTACCCAGTAAAACATAGAATGAGAAATGCAAAAAAAAAAAAAAAAAAAAAAAAAAAAAAAATGCCTTGCCTGGGTAAACACACACGCCCACCTCCCACTTCAGCTGGTCGCTCCCAGGCCCTACGTCCAGAATTATAACCTGTCTTATAAACACAGGTTGCCTGGTGGTCATTGTGGGAGGTACAGATACTTTATTCAGTACTGAAGTAAGTGTGCTGAGCCAAATGCACAGTGATAGAGCCCGCAGTGACGGTGCTTTCATTTAGATGATTCCACTACATCAGTACATACATGACACTGACAGTCAGGTTGAAAACCCCCACAGTGGGGCACCGCGGACTGTGAAATTAAGGGCCCCTCCTGTTTCTGGAACCACAGGAGCTATCAAGTTCACTGTCGTTAGGTAGCTAGGGGTTCCTCTTTCCTGTCATACCCTCTTTTTCTCTTCAAGATTTTATCATTTCTGCCTCTGTTGCTCTACATCCTGTCTTTTTTCAAAATGTTCTTCCCAGCTCCCTGAAGATGGAGTATGGCTACCTTCAAGGTGGGATATAAAAAAAAAAAAACAAAACAAAAAAAAAAAAACAGCCATACACACAAAACTCCACCCCCCATGGCTAGGTAGGCAGGTTGTGTATTGACTTGTATACTTAGATTGGGGGTGACCGCAGGAGTTGATAGCCTGTCTACGAAGAAGAAGAAGATAACGGAATAATCTACTACAATAAACAATCATTTGCTCTGCATAATTTAGTTTCCAGATGATCTCATTCATTTTCATATTGATTCTCCAGATCCACATGTTTCATTGTTAGTAGACCTAACGACGAACAACTACTCATTTGAACGCAATTTATAAAGTAAAAATGGGGGTTAGCTCACGTATGATTATTGCGAGATGTCTTTCAAACAATATTCAAACGATTCTTACACTTCTCACTCTTTCTTCATAAGATGTGTAAGCGAAAACTTACCTTTAAAATGTCATCGATAGCTGCTGCTTCGTCGTCCATGGTTTCTGTGTAAGCTGCCATGACGCCGGAAATGCGTGATGCAAACTGTTCGCCTTCTCTCGCCAAACACGACTTCTCGAAAGGCTTGTCGCTTGCTGGCTGCACGAGGTGGGTATCCCCTACCTACATATCTATGCAAAGACACAGTTTCCATGCGTAGAGTGTGGAAAAGGGTTTTTTTTTTCTTTTTTTTCAGGTATCAAGGAAGCAACGGGTCCAGAAAATATAAGTGATAGACACACGAAGGTGTACGTCTGTTAACTCTCCAATTTTGTTTTGTCACATGTATAGTTATTTTCTTAACGAATGTCACGTCCTGAGTGTCGCAGGGAAAGAAAACAGAAACGTGTCTGTTCTTTCCCAAATAAAAGGAGTCGATCAATTTCAAACAGTTACTCCTCTGTCGCTCTGACTTCCATAGTCATGAAGTGCTGTTACAATTAAAACAAAGAAACACAAAAGGAACAAATAAACAGATGGTGCTTTCTGTCACTTTTAGGTACCAGTGCCTTGACCCATTTCAATTAATTTGCTTACAGGCATGGCCGGGCCTTTGATGATATTTTTAGATCCGTCTCACACAATGTGTGATGCTGCTTTTTTTTAAATTTTTTTTTTTAGGTGTCATTCATTATTCTTCATCTGCATATCTTTTATGTTTCCGTATACTACAAGACGTTTGTTTATTGTCACCTGCAGGCGTATATTAGTAGTGTCAAACCTGTTGCTCCATTATTACTCCACTGTTGACATTCGTTGAGCCTAGTGACACCAGTTATCAGAAAGCCTGGCAGAAAACATAACGATGTCTGGATGTTATGGACTGCCATAGCTTCCTGAAATCTACGTGTTGAGAGTAGGGAGGAATTCACTGCAAAGCCTATGACCTGAATGACATTTTATTTCTGTACAGTTAACACACGCAGTGCAAGGAACGCTCATGGAACGAGACCAGTCCAGGTATTATGCTGATGTAATACAGAGGACACTTCTGTGATTCTCAATCGTGTTTGACATAAGGTACTATCTCCAGATGATAAAATCTGACCACAAGTCTTCGTGTCGTACCATGTGGAAGAAGAGGGGAGTGCCAGGCTGGCATCACTTTTTGTTGTTTGCAGACACGTTTCATACACCTTGGTTTCTGTTTCTTACCGTCCCTGTTATAACAGACATTGAGATGCCCCCACCCTCAACACCCACGCCCAGTACATCATTCTCAACAGCTGATCGCTGGACATGAGAAACAGCTCATTAGGGGAAAACATCAACATTATATAATCCTATGTTTACACGCCAAGCAACAGAAGATGGAGTCAGGCTGAACCCTAAATAATGTCTAATCAACCATGACCCCCACTGCAATGCAGTGCCAGTGTTCAGGCCTAGCATAGACATCCATGCTTGTTAGCAGCACCATATGATGTCAGGTGACCAACCCCAACAACGTTTATTCCACATAATGACATCGATGTCGTCAACGTTTTACACACCGGTCAAGCTCAATGAAGAAACATAGTGAATCTATTGGTAAGCTGTACTGTCGAATAGGTAAACAGTAGTGATATTAAACAAGTCAGCACAATCTGAATGAACAAGAACTGTTCACAGAAAACAAAGCTGAGATTATATTACTCGAATGTGTCATCAGCCCCATTCTACAGTTGTCAAACAGGATTCCTGAGAGCTGCCCGAGAGAACAAACTCAATGTTTGCACTCCAGTTGCCTTAGGCAGAGAAAGAACAAAAATGGAGCACCTTCATCATCAGGGAGGAGGTTCAAAATATATCAGTACAAACCTCAGTGGGACATGCAGCTGAAGTTCTACATTCATACTGGGTAAACCATGTTCTTCAATGGACACCTTGGGCAGAAGACGAAGAGGACAGCCAAAGTTGAACTGGCAACAGACCACTGACATGATGGGCACATCATTCACAGGAGCTGGAGCGACGCCCGAACGCTGACTGCTAACTGCTGCCACAGGAGAGGAATGGTCGGCAAATGTGTCGGAGGATGGGAAAATGTTTAAGTATGTAGCTAAAAGAAAACTTCATGCTAAGGATGGTTAATGCCTCACCAGCTCGAGAAACGACCTCTACCATGAGAGCAGGGTGGAGGTGAGGAGTGCTCTATGCATCGTGGAGACAAGGGATGTCCCTAGAACAGGCACCTCTGAGGACAGAATTGCACGTTAGTCGCTGACTATTGACGGCCAGGGGGACACGCCTGTCGCCTGGTGCCCACGCCATTTTAAAGCATCACACACACTTCGCTTCAGATCTAGGGTCTGCTAGAAACATTCTCATGCACAGACCTTGTGCAGGAGTACACCATGCCAGACCATGGCCGTACCTTTCTAGCCAGCACGAGCCACTCACTGTCTGGGCAAAGCAGCTGCATCTGGCACCGACCGTGACTGAAATCTGCCACTCACTGTCTGGGCAAAGCAGCTGCATCTGGCACCGACCGTGACTGAAATCTGCCCACTCACTGTCTGGGCAAAGCAGCTGCATCTGGCACCGACCGTGACTGAAATCTGCCCACTCACTGTCTGGGCTAAGCAGCTGCATCTGGCACCGACCGTGACTGAAATCTGCCCACTCACTGTCTGGGCAAAGCAGCTGCACCTGGCACCAACCGTGACTGAAATCTGCCTTCCTACACTAGCCACACAGCCACTTTCCTTCTTTATGAAGCAGATATTTGAATATTAGAGTGAGCAGTGCTTGACTGATTCAGTGTGTGTTTACCTAGCTTTGGATGTATCCAAAGTGGGAATAACTCGTTTTTTTTTCGGGTTCCTGAAGATGATGTGAATTCATATTCAGCCCGTGTTTTTTTTTTTATCACTTTCAGAATCTTTTAAGGGTAGTTTTGTATATATTGTTTGAGGTAAGTGATTCATCAGTTTTCTACAATGGCATCTCTGCATTCATTCATTGCTCACTGTGAAAGAGTCAATTCCGTGTCTCGAGTTTGTGGAGAGCATGTGTGAAGACAGGAAAAATATAAGCGCATTAGTGCAAGGTTGTGTAAAAACTATGTCAGTGAAAACTATTAGACATTTTGAATGATGAAGGGGGCAAGCAGTCTTCAGCCATTTGTATGAATTGTTACAGAAAACTTGTGGGGGGTAAAACATGCTACCAGTTTTCTGACTTCAAAGCTATGATCAATCGTGCTGCACTTGACATTCAGAAAATGTCAGAAATCTGGACAACGTTCGATCCAGAGCTGTCTTTCAGTTTGTGCAAAGCATGCAGTCACTTTGAATCACACAAACCAAATGCAGCCATTCCCTTAAAGCAAGAGTAGGAGCCGAGAAAAGATCTGAAAAGGAAAGTGTTCGTCAGGCGGTGTTGCTAGTTGATGAAAGTGTGTCGTTGTCATTTTGTCAGTGGACGTCAACCCCCAGTTAAAAAAAAAAAAAAACACTCAGCACACAAACATCACCGATCACACCTAAAACGTCACAAGCCATTGATCTGGCTCTGTCACCT
The DNA here is from genome assembly GCA_016801955.1 of Conus betulinus. Taxonomy (NCBI): domain Eukaryota; kingdom Metazoa; phylum Mollusca; class Gastropoda; order Neogastropoda; family Conidae; genus Conus; species Conus betulinus. The sequence goes on along the minus strand of JADBJO010008087.1, from coordinate 14,578 downwards.
TTCTGACAACGGAAGATTAAAATGATCTCTTTAGACTCGGATGATGAGGATATCAGTAAGCCGCTCACTGATGAAGAAGAGAAGTTACTGACACGTTGGTACGCAGGAAGCTGCGACAGTCAAGTGACCATTAGGTGCAAGACAAGGGATCAGCCAGTTGTGTTGAAAAGGATAAGACAAGCGCATAAAATCAACTGCTTTGACATCATCCCCTCTCCTCTCAGAAAGAAAAGATCTCACATGATATAGAAGATCAGAATGAATGTTTTAGGAAGCAGTAGGGAGGATGTCGATCAAACAACATGGTTTCGTATATCAAAAGAACTGCTCGCACCCAAAGACAAAAGATTCTTGACGCTGCTGGATGTGGCCCTGTGAGAGTTACCGAAACGCAAGGGTCTGCACTCAGAATTAGCTTGGGGTTAAGCTGGACAAAGCACAGACAGCGAAACAGATTTCTCGGAAGTATAGGTGTGAAATTTGACTGTGAAAAGAAAGAAAGACAACTACAGAGAGAAGCTATGTTTGACGAAATTGAAATAGTATATGGAGAAAACTCATTTGTGTGATGAGAATGGCAGACAAAAAGAAGAGGATAAAACAATAGGAGAAATCAAAGACATTCCAAAGCTGGTGAAAAACCCTGTTGCAGCAGTATGAAAGAGATAACAAACTGACATGGCATGATAATACAAGCCCACAGGATGAGATCTGGGTAAAGATAGGAGGGGGGTCACTGGGGTGGAACGTTGAAACTGATGCTTCAAAATGCAAATTTCCGCTTTCCAGACTCCAAACGCAACACTTGTCTTTTGGCTATTGTAGACTGCAAGGACAGCCCAGAGAATTTGCAGAGAATCAAAGATCATTTCAAAGAACAGCTGGCAGCGCTGAAGTCCATGACATGGAGAAACAAGACAATCAAACTGTTTTTGTTTGGGGGTTATGATTTTCTGCTCAAGCTGTTTTGTCTGTCAGGTGCTGAGGGGACACACCCCTGCCTATACTGCACAGCATCAAAAAGCCAAATACACACCCCACCTCACTGTAATGAAGGCAACATTACACAGCGCAGTTTACAGGGCATCAGGAGAGATCACAAAAATACAAACATTCGAAAAGAAAAATTGCCAAGCTGCACAATAAATGTCATCAAAAAGCCCATCATTGACGTTATACTCAGCCATGTAGCACCTCCCTATCTGCACATTGTTCTGGGAGTGGTAAAAAGCACCATGACCTGCTGGAAGATGAGTGTCATTCTCTGGATATAGAAATCGCAGAATCAATTGCAGCTGAGGACAAACAGGTAGAGACAAAAAAGCAGCCTTTTCTGACTTTGTTGACAAATTGAAATGGATTGAATCTTGAGTGGACAAAAGAAGGCAACTAGAATCAAGGCTCGTATTCAATGAGCCTGAAGATGACAGAACACCTCTGAGTGTTTTTCCAGCTAGAACAACAAAAACTGATGCAGCAGGTACATGAGAAAGAAGAAGAAGACACAGAAGACAGGAAATCACAGCTTGATCTTCCACGCTTGTCTAGGACTGTCACACAGCATTTAGATGTTGCGCTGCATCAGCAAGAAATCCGCAAGCAGGCCTACCATGCCAAGTCATTCATAGGTAGACATTGCCACAAATATTTGAAGCCAGAGACAGTTGAGCATGTCTTTGAAAGTGTTGTCAGCAAAACAGCTGAGCTGACTCAAGAGAAAGCTATCCTTGTCAGAGCTAGGAGTATATCTAACAGATTCAAAATGCTGAATACATTATTCTCACACATGCACACAAACATCTCGCATAAAAAAACCCATGACTGTGAGTGACATCGACACGCAGATAGTGACATAAGAGAAACACATGCCTTTTTTTTTTAGAAGAGAGATTCCCCCAGACTCGAATCATCCCAAAGGAGCATATCTTAAAAAAAAACAAAAAACATTGTGTTCCTTTCATCCAACTTCATCACTTTGGACTGGCTCTGCATGGGGAACAAGGGGGTGAGGAAACACATGCAGTTATCAATGTGCTAAAGAAGAGGGTACGAGGTCTGAAAACATAGAGGGAAAATTATGTCATGATGTCAGAACACATGGCGGTTGTCTCCCGCCTGTTTCAAGGATTGGTGTCACTTGCCAGGCAAAAGCAGTGTAAAGTGAAGAAGAAACTATAGTAATGCTCCTGTTCACTGTATATGCACCCAGACAGTGTGTGTGTATATGCGTGCGTGCGCTCGCGCGCGCGTAAAGAGTATTTCAAAAGATCCAAACTCTGCCAGGTATTATAACTCTTCTTTATTGCTTATGTACTCAGGGGAGAAAAACAGGAAGGTGGAAGGGATGCGTGTGTGTTCTCTCTCTCTCTCTCTCTCTCTCTCTCACACACACACACACACACACATATATATATATATACACATACATATTGAATCATAAACAAAGCTTGCTCTTATGTCTTAGATTGTAGAAATAGGGAGGTGATAAGCCTTCATGACTGCAGTGGTAGATATTTCTTCCTGACAGTATGTGCTTGAGTGGGTGAATGAAGAATAATAATTCTTCTCTCAAAATGAACCTTCAGCAAGAACATAGTCTCCGAAGCAGGGGACAATCTCCAATGGGGAGAAAGCTCACTAACATATAACTCCTGACCAGATACCGGTATTTCGAAATCTGAATGTTTCTCCTCAGTGACCGCGGAAAGTGGTAATTTGACTCCTCTGCCTTTCGGTTTTAAGAAGAATGCTATCCCAGAAAAGGCTGGTGTGCAATACCCCAGTATGTTTTTGTTGAGTTTTCAAAAAAACCAACCAAAAGTGCCACCTAAGAAGCAAAAGAAAATCATGAAAGAGCAAAACAAACTACTTTTTCTTGCGAAAAGTAGAAAATATAAAAAGATAACCTCTTAAGACACAAGTGCTGAGGGCCAGTTCTTGGAATGAATCCACAAGGGACTGAATTACAATAAACTAATAAGTTCCAAGGATAAGTACCGAGCACCATTCCAGCAACTTACTGAGCAGCTTGGTGTTGCAATGAGTGCAAGAAATATTGAATATAAATAAAGCTTGCTCTTATGTCTTAGATTGTAGAAAGGGGGGGGGGGGGGGGTGGGTGGGGGGGGGGGGGGGGGGGGGGGGGGGGGGGGGGGGGGGGGGGGGGGGGGGGGGGGGGGGGGGAGGGGGGGGGGGGGGGTGGGGGGTGGGCGGGGGGGGGGGGGGGGGGGGGGGGGGGGGGGGGGGGGGGGGGGGGGGGCGGGGGGGGGGGGGGGGGGGGGGGGGGGGGGGGGGGGGGGGGGGGGGGGGGGGGGGGGGGGGGGGGGGGGGGGGGGGGGTGATAAAGCCTTCATATCTGCAGTGGTAGATATTTCTGCCTAACTGACAGTAATATGTGCTAACTGATGTATGGGTGAATGAGGAATAATAATAATGCTTCTCAAAATGAACCTTCAGCAAGAACATAGTCTCCAAAGCAGGAGGCAATCTCCAATGGGGAGGAAGCTCACTAACATATAACTCCTGGTCAGATACCGGTATTTCGAAATCTGAATGTTTCTCCTCAGTGACCGCGGAAAGTGGTAAATTTGACTCCTCTGCCTTTTCGGTTTTAAGAAGAATGCTATCCCTGAAAAAGGCTGGTGTGCAATACCCTAGTATTTTTGTTGAGTTTTCAAAAACCACCAAAAGTGCCACCTAAGAAGCAAAAGAAAATCATGAAAGAGAGCTCTTGCAAAAAGTAGAAAATATAAAAGAAAGAAAATATAGTCATTGCAACACCAAGCTGCTCTGTAAATTGCTGGAATGGTGCCCGGTACTTATCCTTGGAATTTATTAGTTTTATATATATATATATATATATATATATATATATATATATATATATATATATATATATATATATATGTGTGTGTGTGTGTGTGTGTGTGTGTGTGTGTGTGTGTGTGTGTGTAATACTGAACAATTAAGTGGTGGGGGGAAACAAGTACAGGTTAGCAATTCTTCCATCATTGCAGTAATGACCTGGCAAAGATTTAAACAAATAAAAAGGAGGGGGAAGGGAGGGGTTGAAGATGAAGAACATGTATACTGTAAATAGGAAAACCCTTCACTAGCTGCTTAAGGGATCCAGCAAAACGTTGTCCAAACGGCAGCAGAAAAAGTCCGACGACGCATTCCCCGACAAGAGGCGCTCCAGTACAAATCAAAACAAGTATCAGAACCTCGCCCACCTCTGATCGTGACACACAACCCTGCCAACCCACCATTGAGATCCTGGACACGAGAGCTACATCAGAGCCTCATCACCAAACCTTTAGTGGCAGAAAGGAACTGCCACTCCTTGAGGACTATGCTCATGCCCTCTTGCCTACCAGCTCTTGTTGACGACTGTCCTGGATCCTACAAATGTGAGAAGGAGAGAAGTGTGTGTTGTGTCAGGGTCCACCTTGTGGAATCCAATTCGTTCAAATCGTCCAGAACGGGAGAGTTGTTCAGGCTCCGCAACAGAATGACATGCGAAACAAGCAATGTCATCTACCTGCTGTTCTGTGACATGTGCACTGACGCACAATATGTTGAGAGACAAAGACAGTCTCAAAACAAGGTTTTACCAACACAGATCAAACATAAATAAGAACACGGGCACACACACATCACATCACACTTCAACAGGCCACAACACTCACTCTCCAACATAAAATGTCTACCAATAGAGAAAGTGCACTCTGAAACAAAACAAAACGACTGCAGCGGGAGGCATTCTGGATAAGTAAATTGCAGACACTACATCCACTGGGTTTGAACAGTCTACAGTAACACGTCGCCAGCAACCATTTTTTTATGGAGCCAGAGTACCTTGAAGATCCTGACTATTTCTCCTGTACCAACATGTTTTTACATCGATTTGTTGCGGAGCCTGAATACGTGTTTGCAAAAACAGGTTTTCACCATTATTTGTTACGGAACCTCATGTAACAACATGTTTTCGCGCCATCATTTGTTCTGGAGCCCGAATATTTCTCCTGTAACAACATATGTCGCCAACAGTTCTTGTTGTAGAGCCTGAATACTTCTCCTGTAACAACATATTCTCACCATCATTGTAGTGGAGCCCGAATAATTCTTCCATAACAATATGTTTTTCGCCATCGTTTTGTTGTGGGGCCCAAATACTTCTTCTGTAACAGCATGTTTTTCACCAACATTTTGTTGTGGAGCCCAAATACTTCTCCTGTAACAAAATGTCGTCGCCATCATTTTGTTGTGGAGCCCAAAAACTTCTCATGTAACAAAATGTCGTCGCGCCATCATTTTGTCGTGGAACCTGAATAATTCCCTTTAACAACATGTCTTCACCATCATGTTGTTGTGTGAACCCGGATACTACTGTAGCAACATGTTTTTTTGCCATCATTTGCTGTGGATTCTGAACACTCCTCCTGTAACAACATGTTTTCTCCATCATTTGTGGTGGCCTGGGATACTTCTCATGTAAGAACACGTTTTTCGCCATCATTTGTTGTGGATCGTGGATACTTCTCCTGTAACAACAACATGTTTTCTCCGTCCGTCATTTTGCAGCAGAGTCTGAATACTTCTCTGAAACAAAATGTTTTCACCGTCATTTTGTTGTGGAGGCCGAATACTTCTGTAACATTATTTGGCCATCATTTTGTCTCGAAGCCTGATTACTTCCTGTAAACAGTATGCTTCACCATCATTTTGTAGCGGAGCCTGATTGCTTCTCCGTCCTGGATGACCTGAACGACGTATTTATAACCCCCCCCCCCCCCCCCCCCCCCCCCTTTTTTTTTTTTTTTTTTTTTTTCCCTGTGTTTTTTTGTGTGGGGGTATTGGGGGGGGGGTGGGGGGGGGGGGGGGGGGGGGGGCTATCCTGAAAACTGACACATATTATAAAGTTATGAGGATGATTTAACAAAAATCAATCTGTCTCTCTGTCTCTCTCTCTCTCTCTCTCTCTCTCTCTCTCACACTCTCTCACACACACACACACACACACACACACACACACACACACACACACACACACACACACACACACACACACACACACACACACACACACACACACACACACACACACACTCATGTAAGGTCAATGACCTCTTTGATCCACAGAATTAAACTTAATGGTTTTAAAACAAAATTTACAAATGACATAAAATAAAGCTGTGGCGAAAAAGATATCAAATATGCAGAAAGTACTAAGATGTGAACCGTTTTTTTTTTTTTTTTTTTTTTTTTTTTTTTTTTTTTTTAGACTTTACTTGCTTTAGCTGAATCTTCCCTGGATGAAATTTTAAGTAAGTCCTCAATAATATGTGACAATGGCATTGACTCGGGGTCCGATTTTTACATACCTGTAAAGAGACGCAGATGCTGTATCTTTATTGGATGCTACTTGGTATATTTTTTTTAGTGCTGCTGCGTTCTTCTATTTTGTGTGTCTAGACCACATAACGTGAATAGACATTAAATTGAAGACTACACACACACACACACACACACACACACACACACACACACACACACACACGCGCATACACTCGTCCTCGCACGCGCACACGCACACACACACACACACACACACACACACACGCACACGCGCGCGCGCACACACGCACACACACACACACACACACACACACACACACACACACACACACACACACACACAGCTTTCATTCATCAGATTACTACCTGTGACACGTCTGTCGAGTTACGTATCATTCTAGTACGTAATTTGTTTTTTTATATTACGTCATATTGAAATATTTACGTCTCTTCCCTCACTACCTTACCTGCTGTCATGTGCTGACGAAGGCAAATAAAGCCGAAAATTTCATTTACAACCACGACAGCTTGTTCATGCCCTGCACATGTATGTATGTATGTATGCATGTATGTATGTATGTGTGGGGGGGGGAGGGGGGAGGGTGTGTGTGTGTGTGTGCCCCACCTGCTCTCCGTGTGTTTTCATGTGTGTAAACATGAAAATGTATGTTTCTACAAACTATGAATTCACATGTGTATGCTGAAAATGTTGATTGTGCATATCACCATGTTATTCAGAATTATATTGGGCTTATTGTCAACTGATCATGAACTGTTGATGTGAGTGAGAGGAAGCAGACATACACATCTACATATAAGGCGACACAAGGAGGGAAGGGTGACCTAGTAAACAAGAAACTAGTGCGCAAAAAAATCTAGATTTGTTGTGGCAAACGAATTAGATGTGTGATCATCAAACGGACAGATGGGGTGTCAATCAGTGGCAGCTGACGGTAGTGAATAGTGTCTGCACTGGTGGTATGGGCATTGGGATGAATTGGTGTGTGGCTTTGGACTTGTACAATGTCAAAGTAAATGGCAACATGAAGGAATTCAAACTGTGAGTTTTAGCATGTTGTGTGTGTGTGTGTGTGTGTGTGTGTGTGTGTGTGTGTGTGTGTGTGTGTGTGTGTTAGAGATAGATAGAGTGAGAGAGAGAGAGAGAGAATGCATGTGTGTGTGTGTGCAAATGTTGCACATTTGTTCTGTCTGCAACTTGTGTCTATATTAGTTTGTGTGCACGTAAATCCATTACATTCATTCTGTTGCGTTTTTGTACTCTCTCTCTCTCTCTCTCTCTCTCTCTCTCTCTCTCTCTCTCTCTCTCTCTCTCTCTCTCTCTCTCTCTCTTTTCCAGTATCTGACGAGTGCAGACGTGTTTAGCAGTTCCAGTGATTTACAGTGGTAATGTGGTAATGCAAGATAAATAAGACGGTATGTTGACGGTATACTTTCACTTCTAACTTCTCCAAGTCAGTGCGTGATGTGACTGTGCATGCATTCAACGATTCACGTGGACTGTGTGTTGTATTCCAACATGTAGCGTGATGTGAAACGAGTCAGCATCATGACCTAATTCCCCTTCAGCCAACTGCCGCGCAGCTGGGTACAGTTGCAGTCATGGGTCCTATCACGCGACCCATGACTCAGGACAAAGGAGCAACGCTTGGGGAATATTTTCTCGAGCGTATCGCTCATACAATGGACCCAGAAAACCTTTTTGACACACATTCACAATCAATGCCACAGTGGAGATACCCATTATTTCATAGATACGTTGGCGCTTACAAACCAACCGGGCACCAACAGCTCCTGGATTGACTACACATCAGACTACAATATTCACAACATTAGTTTACCCACCAGCTGCACTAGTCTACCATCAGACGTATTCCAGTCAACCCTTGAATTATGGCTCAGATCAAATCCAAGCAAAAAAAAAAACCTCCTCAAGATCCACATTTACTACACAACCAACAAAATCCTAGTGCAGGGCCGGGCTTGCCAAGACTGGGTCAACGAGGAGTTCAAAACACTGCGTGCCATTGTACACACGCTGACTGCGGCGCCAGCATCAACACACGACCGACCAGTCTCTGCAGCACTCCCTGTCGCTACAGTATGTAGCGAACACCGGCAGCAGCGCTGTGCAGCTCTCACCGCTCAGGCAGACATGCGTACACAGCACCCAGTAGACCTGGAATGTGAGCCACCCCCTTCAGAAGAAGCAGGATTGTTCTCCACCATCTCCAGGCCCTGCAATTCTCCCAACGCCTGCGTTGTGTTCGCCACGTCCATCCCACACACCACGACCCTCCTTGCTCTACTCTACCTTCCCTCCATGACCGTTTAGTGATTTGTCCTACATCAGCATCCATCCTCGTGACAGAAAACGACATCGGCTCCAACCCATTTCCCTTTCATGACATTACACCAGCAGTAGACAATACAAACGTTTAGAACCCCCTTTCACTGGCACGACAGACAGTGTAACCCTAACAGATAACATTGACAATCGTTCTGAAGATAGCACATCAACACCAAAGACTGACTCTAGAGAAGACGACAACAAATCAGTGACATCTGATGACAACCATCCAGCAACTGACTCAGACAAGACACTAGAGGCTAGTGACCCCTTGAGGAAAACCTGTGTGACAATTGACAACAAATCCACAGTGACTGCATCAAACGACACAGACGATTGTGACAGCTCAAGGAAAGGGGCTGACGCCAACACTGACATCAGTCCCACAGATTGTAGCTGTAGTCATGAGGATTGTGTTCCTAAGGAGGAATTCCTTAGGATCATTCAGTCCCTCCATGATGAAATCTCTACCCTCAAATCAACACTACAGGAAACCAGACAGACCTTCAAAATAGAAATCAACGCTCTGCCTACAAAACTCATACACATGTCTTCATCTGCCAATGACAAATCATCCTTTTGCAAAAACATAACAACCAATAAAAAATCTAAATGTAAACCACATTCAAACTCCTCCGCCCCAACAAAAGCAACCTCTCCATCCTCCCCAGACGCAAAATACACCCCCTTCTCTCACGGCACACTGCATACAGGATACACCACCACCACCCCCCCATCTCCCCCCCCCCCCCCCCCTTCAGCCCTACTCACACAACTCACAGCGCCAAAATGCAGGAAACCCATCCCCACAATGTGAGAAACCCACGAACTCACAAATACAACCACCTCCCCT